>JAGDQP010006419.1:0-17212 GCA_022664845.1 Lepisma saccharinum | reverse complement strand
TACACAGCCATATTCAATCCACTACTGGATGAGGCCTCTCCCGGAAATTGTAGGAATAATTTCATTTTGAATAATTTTGCCGAAAACTATAAACAATAGTCGGTCATCAAGGACTAAAATAAAGAAATCGGTTGGCAATGGAAACAAGCTAAGTTTGAGCAGCGTGTTAGCAAGCCGCTTTATCTTGGCAGTTTACATTTACACAAAGCATCATTCTCTGGCAGCTATATCGCGGAAACCGTACAGTATATATGAAAAACAGCTGGTAATGTTTTAGTTAAAAGAAATTCAAAATTTATTGAATCTAGGAAGAGCCATGCGATGTCAGCTAAGAAAAGAAAAGAGCTATGGGAAGAAATAACCACGGAATAGAATTCTGATTTAAGAATTGAATGCCCAGTAGGTAGTTATTTTCAGATTGTAATTTAATCATGTTATAAAGATATACTAACATGTTATAAAGATATAAACTGTAAAAATCAAATCAAATCAAATTCTCCAATGTAAGATCATCAGTACCTAATTATCGTTTCCTCCAAGAATTACTTTAAACACCTAATATTATTTGATCAATGTTAGCGTCATCAGTGAAATTTCCAAATTTACACCTTTTAGTTACATCCACTTTACTTGATTACCCGCAAGAAGTGTAAAATTAACGGGAGAAATTTAACATGTTGGACGTTTGTAAGTGTTGTAATGCAAAATATGGCATTACTTTAGCTTACGCTGAGCGTGATTTCTCCGAACGACGTAAGTCACAGGTTCATGAATCGGAATTATAGTAATGTTACGTCATTTCCATATAACCATTGAGACATATGCGCGAACGAAATAAATCACAGGCTCATGAAAAATCGGAGTTATGGTAATGCTACGTCATAGTGAAACGATTATTTCCATATCGCTATTGATATTTTGCTAAAAAAAAATCACGGACAGTGTGTCGAGTGAGCGATGGTGAACGGAGACTGGTTAGAAAAAGGCAGGTTAGATGTGTCTCGTTACACTTAATGCGCATCACTTTTAACAGACATCACCTATGACTAGTCCATTTATGGTTCCAAATGGAACGCCCGACGCATTCTAAATGGATGTCTAATGGCTGCCTTACATACAAGTTTGCGTTGCTTCTTTTGCGTGAGATTTTGGTAAACAGCCAATTGAAACGTGCCACTCTTACCTTACAATAAAACACGCATTCCAATTGGCTACTCACCCAAATCTCACGCATAGCAAGCTAGTTTGCATGTAAGGCAGCCGTAAGAGTGAAAGAACGAAAGGTCCTAGAGACTATTTAGCTTCTTGCTCTTTGAGGTAAACACAAGCAATGCGTTTTAACCGCCATGTACGTTTTAATAAAGATATCCAACCTGACTTTAACCTTCTCCACTCGCTCGAGATCCGTATTTTTGTGGTAAATACTGATATGTGCTATTCATACCACGAAGTGTTGCCATAAGTATTCCTCCGCATCACCATGTTTATTAGGGCTATGCGCTTCTCAACTCTACTGTGTATTTTACCAAACGATAGTGAAATAGCTTTTCATAACACTTTGAGCGCTGGTTGACGATAGGTGCTTATAAAGGTGTATGTGATAATTATTTGCAAGGGAATAAAAGGTATAGAGCGTACATGTGGCTGAATTGGTAGCGGAAACTGCGAGCTGTAAAGTGAAGTGTATCCACCTTTTTATATTAAGAAGCATTTTCGACCTGAGCTGATGGTGGTTGTTGAAATCGAAACAAGATGTCTACAAGCTAGTCAATCTACACTATGGGATATGGTGCTGTTTATAGTAGCCAATTGTTGCTATGGTATGGAAAATCAATATGCCCACTTGTACATAGCTTAGCTCTATAATGCTTTCCTACACCCGTAAATGCATCTCGTAAATTCTAGTTTAGCATAAACATGTCATTTTAGATCAGCCATATGCCATATTTTCATAATTAAAAAATATGTACTTGATTTGATCAACTCATACGAATGGTACTATGCGGAGGAATACTAATGTCCTCATTGCGTGTTCTGGATTCTAAGTGTTTCGAAACACAATTCACAGGTATCGAGGGAGCTAATTTAAGACGTTTGGTAATATAACGTGCGTGACAACTTGTTTTGTGAACCGGTACCTCCTTCTGAATTCTCTTTAATTCCACTAATCAAACGGATCCAGAAAACTCCTAACATAACGCTTTGGTAGACGATAGTTATAATTTGCCTCATACAATTCCATCCAACGATATATGTTTAATGCCCAATCTTCTATTTTTCTGTTATATTTGATAGCAACTCCAAACTCTCATCGACCTTCCTTGGCCAAGTCGTAAAAAATGACTGCTTTCCTTTACTCAGCCAAGTCTTGGAATCTTTTATGAAACAAGCACGCAGAAGCAGTGTGAGATATGTCTATGAAACTGAAATCATTGACCAAGGAAGTCGGAAAAAACGCTACTTGTCTTGGCCAAGTTATTCCTCGAAGGTTGCGTTCGAAGGTAACCACTATGAAACGAATTTTAACTTAAGTCGAGCGAATGTACTCAAGCATTTACTAAAAAAATGTCTATGAAAACGGGCCTAAGAAACAAACTCTTGGACAGATATCGAACTTTATCTGAGAACTGCCTTTTAGACTTACTGAAGTCTAAATCACTGCTTTGGATCACGCCGGTAATATATACATGATCTCGTAACGCTTCATTAATCTCCCACAGAGCTGGCATCTGTTCCGAAATCAATAGCAGTTTTTACATTGTGTTCACTAATTTCTTCCCTATATTTAGTATTTTCCAAAACACTCTGGCTCTGTACCGGTTCGATTTTACAAGCACTTACCTCACATTCTACACATGAACCAGACGGCAAAACATTGCCGTTTGTATCGTTATTAACAATCCCTACTTGAGCTTTACGTCCAAAAAAAGAAGTTATTTTTTAAAACTGTTATAAGAGTTTTTTATTCTTCTGTTCTTTTTTCTCTCGCCTTTTCTTGAAATCAGCACCACTAGGCTTTGAATTACTTCCACAATTCATCATATATAAGCATTTAGATCTCACTATCACACAGGTTTCGATTACGTTATATCAACATGTACGAGTAATCAATAAGCAGAGCGGAGTGTTGCCAGGTGCTCGCATGTAAAAAATACCCAAGGAACCATAAATCTCTCTCTCTCTCTCTCTACGTTTTCCCCACAGTTTTCCTTCATTAAAATACGAGGAAAATTGAACTGCATTTGAACCAAAGAGATGACAGAGTGGCCACATTTGAAGGCGAAAAATTGGGTAGGCAGCGCATCGAAAAGCAATCAGTGCCGTAGCCAAGGGCGGATGGGGGCACACGGCACGGCCATGATATCACAAACTAATGTGAAGCGCAAGTAGAGGTGTGCAACGAGCAGATTTCGAGCGCTCGAAACACAGAAATACGTTTTCGAGCCAGCAGAGTATGATCGAACAAAATCTGCTCGAACACATTTGTTCGAACACTTTTGCTCGAAATCCTGGATTAGAGGGATCGAAAATATTTCGAGCGCTCGAAAGTCCTGGAATTTCCCTTCCCCTCCATTTATCTTGGTAAAGGACGTAGTACACAATGTTGCCAACTGTGGTACTATTATTCTGACCATAGTATAATTTCAACTTTTATAGCTTTGATACAACAGATAATTAATTAAGTACTAAAAAACTATTATCGTGATTCCATAGAAACTTTAACGCCATTTCTGGGAGCTCCAAGGGACGCTGACTATAGGTCCATCCGAATCCACCATTTAGCACCCTTGATTATGGCGTTGTACCGTTCGATGCGCCGTTGTTGCTATCCGAATTGAGCGGCGTAGGGCGTAACGAAGGGTGTGTATCGACGGCACATCTTGTGTACACTTCGATGTAACGTATACACTGTTTGTGCGGCTAGAAGCCATATTTGAAGAAGGAAAAAGTAATGTGTTGATTTGAAGATATTAAATATGTGTGTGTGTGTTTTAGTTTTTTTAAGTTAATCAACTTTTCTTAATAGTTCTATAAATTTCCGCTAATAAATGCAATCGTTTGTGGAAACCAGTTGTTATGACTTACGGTGATTTGTGGCCCACGCGATACATAACTAATTTCAGATCAGTTTCATTAGAAATAATGGACAAATTTTACTTTGGGGACCCTAAATGTGCAAAATTTACAGGAGAAATGTAATATTTGCAAAGCGTGTGGAAGAGTTGAAACGCAAAATAAAACAGGTTCAAATTATGAAATGAGAGTGAAAGAGCGGAAAGTACGTTGGAGTGTTAAAGGCAATGTACATAGCGTGTAATAAAAATATCTCACATTACATTTCTCTAACCTATCTTTGCTCTTTCGACACTGTAGTCCGTGATTTTGAAACATAAATACGCGCCATACAAAGCATTCATGTAGTTCCGCATCTGTGGTTAAAGTAGAGTGCGTATTTAACGAAATAATAATGAGACATAGTTTTTCATAATACTTTATAAATTTCTGGCTGTTATTAGGTTTTATAGAAGTGTCAGTATAAATTATATGGAAGGGAATGACGTAGAGACCGTACATATGTCCTCAATAGCTGGCGGAACCTGGGGTCCCGGAAGTAAAGTTTATCCTAAATAATAGGGATACATTCTCCCTTCCGCAAGCAACTTAACATTTGTTAATTACCGATGTCTAACTTCGTACACATGAATTAAAAGAGTGTAATGTTATGTATAGTGCGGACCAGGTAATGTAACCTATCACGAAGCTGCTCTATTGTAAACACTTCAGGGCCCTTGTACTCTTTAACTTTTTCGTATTTGATGCAATCTACCCTAACCTTGCTTTAACGTAGCGTGTTGAGTCTCAACCGAGAATATGAAATACATGAGATTGGATGAAAAATTTAAGAATATTAGGGTCGTGCAGTGATTATAATCGAGTACAACCCCAAACAAATTAGGGTAATCAAGATTAATGAAAACTAGATTAAATTAACCTGTTACCCTAATGTGAGAAATTTAAACAACAAGAAAAGAATCTAAGTCAAAAAGATCCGGAGTTACGATAAATGGTCCACCATTGTATCCATAAAGTTTACATGTACAAGGTCGCAGATGGGATTAAAAAAAAACTTTATTTACTGTTTCGAAAGTAAATTTACCTAACCTGAGTACAAGATTGTATCGGACCAGCCGGCTACCATAGTTCTTACAGAAGAAAAGTCCAGAGACAAGCTTAGTACAATTTGTAATAGTAGTCTCACGAGATATTTTAGCGCTATGCTTAGGGGTTATCTACACAGCAGCAAGGAAACCCCTAGAGATGTGACCATGACTTGCTACCTGATTAATTTAAATTTTTAGAGTCTGCAGATATCTGAGTAATAGGTGAGGGAGTCCACTACAGGTGACCTAGTTTCAAAGTATCATCCACGTATTTACCTGGTACGACAACAAAACACGGTAACACTTCAGGCACGCCATAGATATCAAACCCGACCTACCGAATGCAGATATCTGTTTGAATTGCTGTCCTAGAATATCTACTTTCGCGTCTTCACTTGTGTTTCTATGTGCAGGTTTGCATAACGAATTTTCTTTTATTATTATTATTATTATTATTATTATTTTACTACATTAAGATTTTCAAACCGCAACAACAGAAGAGTCTTGATTTGATATGTCACATAGAGTTCTGCCGTTTCTCATACCCCAATAGAGTATAACTTTAAAATTTTTACTGTTAAAATTGATAATGAAAAATTCTACTTACAATTCCCCCCCCCTATTACAGGGTACAACGGGACGATGCAAATAGTGCACTCGACGTTGCACCGTTGGATTCGGTTACACCTTATGATTCCGAGCCTAAAAATGTTAAATTTGTAATCCAAGACCGCGGCAGCGCGAAACATAATCATTGTAAAGAATAGTTTGATGAGGAGGGGCAGTTCATTACCGAAGGCAAAAATATACAATTTTGATATCCAAGATGGCGGCAGCGCGAAATGTCACAATTGTAAAAATCATCAGAATTTCGTGAAATTTTATATGTGGGGGCTTGAAGGAGCCCTGGGGTCCATTACCGAGGGGAAAAATATATAATTTTGAAATCCAAGACTGCGGCAGCGTGAAGTGTCACAATTGTTAAAGATCATCAGAATTTCGTGAAATTTTATGTGTGGGCGCTCGAAGAAGCCCTGAGGCCATTACCGAGGGCAAAAATATACAATTTTGCAGAGCGAAACGTTACAATTGTTAAAAACCATCGGAATTTTATGAAAATTTATATGTAGGGGCTTGAAGGAGCCTTGAGTCCATTACCGAGGGCAAAAGTATACAATTTTGAAATCCAAAATGGCGGCAGCGCGAAATGTCACAAATGTTAAAAACCATCAGAATTTTGTGAAATTTTATATGTAGGGGCTTGAAGGAGCCCTGAGTCCATTACCGAGGGCAAAAATATACAATTTTGAAATCCAAGATGGCGACAGCGCGAAATATCACAATTGCTAAAGTCATCAGTTTTTCGTTAAATTTCATATGTGGGACTCTGAAGCGGTGCTGAATTCAATTCCGAAACTAAAATTGTTGAATTTTGCGAAATGTCAAAATTGTTAAAAATCAGATATTCGTTCGATTCCGTTGTCAATGAGGAACAGAAAATGGCGGCAGTTTGGAATGTGAAAAAATGTTCAAAATTATCAGATTTCTGTTAAATTCCATATGTGGGTGTTCCGAAGAACGCTGATTACGAATTCCGAGCTTAAAAATGTTGAATGTTTAATTCCAATATGGCGGCAGCGCAACATATGATAGTTGTTAAAATATTTTGATTTTTCCTGATATTTTATATCCAGGTCTTTCAAGAGGCTCGGGTTCGACTCCTGTCTCAAAAATGTTGAAATTTGAGGGTTGAAATTTGAAATCCAAGAGGGCGGCAACCCGAAAAGTGATAATTTCTTAAAAATTATCAGATTTTGTAAAATTTCATCAGTGGCTGTTCCGAAAGACGCTGATTACGAATCCGAGCAGAAACATACTGAATTTTCAAATCGAAGACGGAGGGAGCGTGAAATATTCTGATTGTTAAGAAAACATTTGATTTTCGTGAAAATTTATATTTGGGGCTTTCATGGAACGCTGAGTACAAATTGGAGACCAAAAATATTAAAATGTGAAATCCAAAATGGTTGTAGTGCAAAATGTCATAATCTATAGAAATTATCCGATTTATGTGAAATTTCATATCCGGGGCTTTCAAGGGGCCGTGAGTTTGATCCCGGGGCTAACGTGTTTAAATTAAAAAAATGAATATGGTGGCAGCGCAAAATATTGTAATTGTTAAAAATAATTTAATTTCGTGTATTTTTTCCCGGGATTTCTGGGTTGGATTCCTAGACTAAAATATTGAAATTATAAATTCACTCCAGTAGGACACAGACGCGTTTTGAATGTTAATTTTTGTTCTAATTCATTGATTAACAGTTATTGGTTAAAAAGTAAGGTTTATTTGAATCATATTTCAACAAATGTTTGATACCCCAGTAGCACATGCAAGTTGGTCAGTTATGGGACCCATATCGTTCCACATCGTAAATGCGGACGAGAGAGGCCCCACTTGAGACCACGTAGATGGATGTGGGATCGACATCGATTATCGGTATCACTAATTTATCTATTTTCTAAAACTATATTTTGTAAAGAATTAATCGATTTTTACAAACCTTCTTGTTCATAATGAATAAATTTAAATTAAAAATAGAGCATTCGTCATGGCATTATATCGATCCATGTGCTTAACCGATATCTATATTGATCAATGTCGGTCCATATGGGCAAACCGATGTTTATTCATGCAATGGTATATCCCTCTGGTGATAAAGTATAAAACTTCATGCTGTTGTCAACACGCGGCCAGCTTTGTTTGGTGACAAAGGAGTTGTTCACAATTTAAGCACGTTAAAGTGCAGAAATAATATGTCCTTCCACGAGAAGGACCCCGAAAATATAAAGTGTTAAAGTCGATTGTGTTCTTCGCAAGGATTCTTTGATCTAAGTAAATAGACAACACAACAAGATTTATATTAATATTAAGCTGGTTATCGTGCGCCGTCAGAACCGGGAGACAATTTACACTTTTGTTTCGTTTGTACGGTGGAAAGTAGCGTATTTTCTCAAGCCCATGTGTTGTTGAGATATTTTGATAAACTCTCGTATAGCTTTGTTGAGATATGTTAACAGTTGTGGATTTGCGATAATTTGACCATCATATATATGGATCAAATGTTTTGTTTCGGACGTACTCTACATTCTTCATCTTGTCAAATTACTAAGTTGTGCGAAGTTTTGTTGAGATATGTTGAAAATTGTGGACTTGAGACATTTTGACCAACTCTCGTATATATGGATCAAATGTTTTGTTTCGGACGCTCTACGGTCTTGATCATGTCAAATTACTATGTTGTGCGAAGTTTTGTTGAGATCTGTTGAAAATTGTGGTTTTTCGATATCTTGACCAATCCTCGTATACGAGTCAAATTTTTATTTCGGACGTACTCTATGTTCTTCGTCTTATCATAAGAAGATGAGGAGAGTTTTGTTGAGATACGTTGAAAATTGTGTATTTGCGATATTTTGACCAAACCTCGCATATATGGATCAAAATTTGTATTGGGCGTACTCTATGTTCTTCGTCTTGTGAAATTACTAACTTGTGCAAAGTTTTGTTAAGACATGTTGAAAGTTGTAGATTTGAGATATTTTGACCAACCCTCGTATATGTGGGCCAAAATTTGTTTTGGACGTACTCTATATTCCTTGTCCTGTCAAATTGCAAAATTGTGCAAAGTTTTGTTGAGATATGTTGAAAATGGTGAATTTGCGATATTTTGACCAACCGTCATATATATGGGTCATTTTTTGTTTCGGGAGTACCCTACGTTCTTTGTCTTGTGAAATTACTAAGTTGTGCGAAGTTTTGTTGAGATATGTTGAAAATTGTGACTTTTCGATATTTTGACCAACCCTCGTATATATGATCACATTTTTATTTCGGACGTACTCTATGTTCTTCGTCTTATCATATTAGGAAGATGTGGAGAGTTTTCTTGAGATACGTTTAAAATTGTGTATTTGCGATATTTTGACCAAATCTCGCACGTATGGATCAACATTTTTGTTTTGGCCGTACTCTATGTTCTTCGTTCTGTGAAATTACTAACTTGTGTAAAGTTTTATTAAGACACGTTGAAAGTTGTGGATTTGAGATATTTTGACCAACCCTCGTATATGTGGGTCAAAATTTTTGTTTCGGACGTATTCTATGTTCTTCGTCTTGTCAAATTATAAGTTGTGCGAAGTTTCGTTGACACATGTTGAAAATTGTGAATTTACCTTATTTTGACCAATTCTCGTATATATGGTTAAAAATCGTGGTTTCGTATATAGTCTATTCCAGTTCAGAGGTTTTTGTTAGATAACCCATCATTATTATTAGGTTAGTTGGCAACATTGAAACTCCTTTAACCAGTTACAGAAAGATAAAGACAAAAATGTAATCTGATGACGTAATTCGAGCAGGCACGCCGTTCGAACAGTTCGAGCGCTCGGAACCCATTCACACTCTCGAAGTTGCTCGAAGTAGATTTTTGCCAGTTCTCCCATGTTTCGAGCGTGACTGTTTCGGGCTTCGGATTTCGAGCGCTCGAAATCCGCTCGTTGCACAGCTCTAAGCGCAAGTGTAGGCGCACAGCCTCACGCACCCGCCTGTACAAAACTGTTTACTGCAAATAGGTAATTCGTTTCGATAATTTAGGTTTCGTTTAATTGAATGATCTTACGTTAAAAAATGTACAAAAAAATTCCAATTTACATTGGGAATGCAATATATATCAATAGCACTCTTGTACAGTAGAAAAACGTTCTGTTCCCTTCTGGCCTTTAGGCATCTTTGGCTCAGACCCAGAAAACTTACATTTTGCTTCAAAACTTTGTCAGACGCAGGCCCATTGCGGATTTTCTTTCTAAATATATGTTTAGAACATCAAATAACATTTCAACTAATTCATTGATCAAAAAGTGTTGTCAGGGACCCGGTAATAGTAAAAAAAACTTATTTTCCGAAGTAGCAAGAAAAATAAAAAAAAAGGTTTTTTTTCTTTTTTTCCCCCACTCAATTTTTCCATTTTTTTCGGACACTAGCACTATACTAGCAGTTTCAAAATTATCTACATTTTCTAAGCAACTGCGTATATTAATCTCATGTGTTTTTTCAGATGTATTTTTTTTAACGTTGCTAGAATTCGTTTAATAATTTAATCACGTTATTAATACCTACTTCATCATTGAACATGGCGCCGTCAGAGGATTCATGTGTGCTGTGCGGAGAATCTTTTTTTGGCAGACACTTAGTTGTTACTGTCAAGTATGATGTACAGAAATAGATTTCATTTGAAGACGTGTTTAAAACTTAGTAAAACGGAATATGATATATTTATGAATAAGGGCATATCAACATATAAATGCCAATCTTGTAGCACGAATTAAGATGATATCATAGCTATCACATCAAGGCTGTAAACATGTTCAAGATATTAGTGAAGTGACAAAGATACTTTTATTTCTGAATCGGCAGACAGATCGAAAATCAAAAACAAAACGGCGAGTGGTTGTTAGGTGAACAAGGGCGAATGTATTAACTGCGATACAAATTTAAATAGCAAACTATCTATTTGTCTCAAATTGTTCAACAACTTGGTGAAAATGTTGAAGCAATGAAGGCTGAAATTATTTCTTTAAAACAAGATAATTTGGCTTTATCTTAACTGATTAGGAATTTAGGTAAAAAAAAAAACGGTGACCTATTAAGGGGCCCTAAATGTTTAATAAGGAACAGCAAGTCCATGGACAAAAGTTTATACGCCAACACTCAGAGCAAGGGATAGAATCAGCTTTAATCTAAATTCGCAAGTAATCGAGCAATGGGGAAACAAGGGGATTGGCCTCAACTGAACAAGGATGTAATTGATCACGATGATAATACCGATATTTGTGATAAAGAAATTAATGAAATAATTAAGACAAATGTACCTGATACTGTCTGGACACTTTCATACACACACACACACAAACTAGTGGAATTGTACAGCGTTCAGGTGATTGAAATCTGAAGAACAATATAAATGCTAAAAGTACCCTTGTACAAGGGGAAAATATTAGTGATACAATTGAGGTATGTAAATCATAAACGCAGGACGAGGGCAATGCTCATTACAAGTTTTGCGCCAGAAGTGTCATCAAGTTTAGTTGAATCGTATATTAAGGATACATCGGAGCTGAATGTCGAAAAATGTGTCAAGTTAAAAACTAAATATAACTCGTACTTATCTTTTTAAGTGAGGAGAACTATGAATTACTTAATTATCCACAAGTCTGGCCGCAAGGAGTTTTGTTTACAAGTCTCTATGGTAAATTAAAAGAAGACATAATTCATAACATTGAATAAAAATACACTCGAATATGAGTACAAGACAGGCATCCAGTTCAGTTATTACCAAAATGGTAATGGATTAAATCGACATAATTCAATCGACGAACTTCAATGCAATAATTATCAAATAATTTGCATTGCTGAAACTTGGTTCAAAACCGAGAATGTGTACTTTCAGCAAATATCCCATAATTATTATAATATAAGAAAGGATAGAAATTTGAATTTAACTAAAAAGGCAAAAGGAGGAAGAATTGCAATATTAATCTCAAAATAATTAAAATATGAACTAATTGAAACACCTTTTCTCCATTTTGATGTATTGTTTTTAAAAGTTAAGATTTCAAAAAATCATAACATTACTTTGGTATTGTATTATTTCCCTCCCAGTATTAATACCAATGACAGCCAAATACTGTCACTGGATTATAAATTTATTCCTTAGTAAAAAGAAAATAATGTTATTAGGGGATTTCAATACACCGGGCATTGATTGGAATAATGCAACTATAGTCACAAATAAGTATTATCAAAGATAGGCTGAAATCGTGTTAGAACTTACTAAAACTTTGAATTTGTATCAACACAATAAATCATACAATGAACTCCTGCCGTTCAATGTACTTGATTAAGTTCTCACGAATATTGAGGATCATAGATTGAACTCTAATGTTCCCTCGTTGATAAGAATCGATAATTATCACACTGCATTGTTGATTGAACTGTACAAGGCATTGGTTTGGTAAGTAATCTCAATTCTGCTAATGAGGAGAATGTCATGATTTTCAGAAGGTGGATTTTCATCAGTTGTACATAGAAAAAAAAAAAAAAAAATCAGCAAGACCAGAAGGAACCTGATGAACAATTAGCTCAGTTTTATAAAAACCTTAAACTGTGGTTTGACAAAAATATTCCTTGTAAGGTAGTAAAAGATGTAAAAAAAGATAAGCATCCGTGGATAACAAAAGAACTCAAAAGCTTAATTAATAAAAATACATTATTATTCGTTCAATACAGACATTCTGGAATACAAAGTGTTTATAACAAATTTTCAAGCCGGCCAGGTGGCCGAGCGGTCTGCGGCGGTAGTCCATCGGCTCAAAGGTCCCGGGTTCGAGTCCCGGCATGGGTGTGGATTATAACACTTAAGGGGAAGAGGTACAGTTAGACAGTATACTAACATTTTTGGTCGTATTTCAAAAAGAAGAAAGTCAATTTAAAAAAGCCCTAATACAGAACTGCCTAAAGAATGTCTCCTTCATTTAAAAATGTAATGGGAATTTTAGGAGCAAAACTGACCTTGTAGCATAATTTTAAATGTAGATGCTCTTGACGCCATACATTTTAAATGGGAGAGAAATACGGAGAAGAAAAAAAATCATTTTTTCGTGTAAAACGTGTTTTTTTTTAAAAAGACTTGACAGAAAACTTCTTTTTACTATCCTCTTTCACTTTATGTATCTTTCCCCTCCATCCTATGTACCAATTCTTTGTGAGGCTATTAAAAATGAAATTCCTATAGTAATATATGGGCTTCTGACTTTCCCATATCCTCCACCAGATGTTCATATTTACGTTAGGGTTTCTTTTCCTCTTCTATGTTCGTACTTCCGTGGTGACCACTGACCAGTGTGCGTGGGGGAGGTATAGGAGAGACTGGCTGGTATCAAGTGACACTAAAGGGTCGTGAGCAGAGTTCCCTCCCTCTTTCATTCATCAGAGCAAGGTCGTCAAAGAATATATGGCTTATGCCACGTATGCACTTGAAGTCTTTTGTTGCAAATCTTGGATTTCTCCACAGACCGACCGCGGTCAGTTTTCAGACAGAAGTCTTTGGATTTTTGTCTCCCGGCCGAGATGGAAGACACAGACAAAGGTCCTCTGGTGTGGACGAAAAACAAGGGACAAATGTTTCCACGGCTTAGTTTGGTGCTTCTGCCCAGTGGCGTAGGTAAGGGGGGATATATCCCCCCTTGACTCCAACTTTATAAACTTAGAAGAAGAATATTTCAACAAGAAAAGAATGAGGTTATAATTGGAAACATATAATTTTTAGTTAAAATATAAAATTCATTGTAAGGGCGGTAACAGCACTATAGCTTACGACCGTCCCAATATAATTGTAAGTTTATTCATAAACAGACAAGGTTTGGTACATTCTGCGTTGTAGCTTCACATTTAGGTAGATGTGGTAAATAACCATTAGGTCAACCAGTAATATAAAAATTATTTGACAATGATATCGATAGCGCCGGTAAAAAGATAGAAAAAAGACGATTTCTAGAGACAGTAACGAAAAATGTAGTAATTCTTGTACTGATAGTCCCAACGAGGGTAGAAAGGAGAAAATTTTGAACATAAAACATTTTGTTGAACTTTCTACGTAGAAAACTAACTTTAACAGACGCTCTCGTTATATTACATATGAATTATAAATTACACACATTGGAAAGTTTCGGTTGTAAGATCTAATTCGATCTTTCATATCATAAGGATAAGGGAGATGATACAATTTTGGTTAACTTTATTTTCTATTTATTGGGCAATGTTAGGCTGTTACTAACTTTTGATTTCTACTGGTCACGATTATACAAGGGCAACGCTTGTTAAATTTCACAAACATCCATGCACCAGGTAGAATTCGAACCCGCAACCTTGGAGACGCTGGCCTGATGCCTCGGACCACACGACTACCTCGGTCAGCTATAAGAGGAGAAGAGTCTAACCTTTAAAATCAATTATTAATGAAATTTGCAAAGTTTCAAATTATTTGTCTGACTAATTCCAGCTGAATGATTTTCTACATTAGCGGACGAAACTCTTAATGTCACTTACATGAGGAAACTTTGTTGCTAACTACGTCAATGATGAGTATGATTTCTAAAAAGCAGTTTATGCACTAACCCAATAACATTCTGGCATCTTAACAGTCAGTAACAGATCTTCCCCTAACGTAGTGTTGGCCGGAATATTTGGAAGAAACAACGTCGGGATTTAGCGAAAACGATTTGTCAAATCTGATATATTTTGGTTTTAATTCCGAGATCTAATTTAACAAGAATATGATGGAAGTAGCAGTTCGCTGGGAAATTATTATATATTGAAAACATGCAGTAACAGTAGTATCCTTCTGCGGTTACACACTCACTCAGTGTGGGAGTATTTAAGACCAATCATATTTGGCTGATACTGAATTATTTATGTCCGCTTTCGGAAAGCGCATTTTTGTGGGATTATGGAGAGTGCAATTGTTTCACCTATAGGATAAAAAATTATGAAGTATGAAAAGACTGATATAAAAGTATAACGCAATCCATGATTTTACAGAATTAACCCAATTTGTGTTCGAAGCAATTATCCATATTTGTTTATTGAACAATTTCACAAGCTTACATTAAAGGCATGTAATGACTTTAATGCATTTATAATTTATTCGTTATTTTTATTCGATTAAATTAGTATTTTTGCTACGGTTAATCGTTGTACACATTCTTAGAAAAGGAACATCTTCAGATTCACTTAGTAGAAGCTATAAATAATGCCGAATATGCTGTTATAAAGTTTGAAAGAGCTAAAGCAAATTGTTTAAAGGAAAACAAAACAAGTCACAGTATATTTGAGTTTGGAAGAATGTTTGAAAATATTTTTAAAAATCCGGAAAATGAAGTCTACTTATAGTATAAGATGTATTCACGCATGTATTTCGAATTTTTCTTACGGTTTTCACGGATTTGGGGGAGGTTCGAAAAAGATCTGGATATGAAATTAGATATCAAATACAGCGTCTTTTAAAATTACACCGACAAGCTTCGGGAGGCGATTTCTCACATCAAAACAAGACGAAAATTTCTCAGACAAATTTTCGAAATGTGTTTAGTTTCGAAGCTTAAGGGTTCCGAAAGTGTGGGGAAATGAACTTCAGAGCTTCAAATATCTAACATCACAAAAAGTAGAGCTGATGTGGCATGGTTCCGTGAAAGACTAAATCTGCACTATCCCAAAATTCATCTTTCAAAATTCCACAATGGGCGCGAGGGATTCCCTAATGGAATTAGATTCTCTAAAGTAAAGATGGAACAAAATGAGCATGAATGTGAAGATGAGCATGGTTGTTACGAGGAAAAAGTAATTCGTTTACGCGAACTCGATATCTCAAGTAGTTTCCATACACCGAAAAATTAAAAAAAAACGTCGTTGCATAACAAGCAGGAGTAAGAATTGCATTATTTCATCGAATGTTTTATTTATTTGTTATCAAATAGATCAAATATCATTGTCCGATAGGATGCTGAAAATGATATACACCGCCCTTACACGGGAAGTCTTTTAACACATGCTCATTTCGACCTACCTCTACTTCAGAAATATTCCGGGATCCCCTACTTCCTTTGTGGAATCTCTTGCGCGCCCATTGCGGAATTTTGAAATATGCCTTTTTGAATAGGAAAGGTGTAAAATCTTTGAGGGTACCACGCCGCATCAGTTCTACTGTTCGTGGTGTTAGAAATATGGAACTCTAAGAATCATTTCTCCACGCTTTCGGCACCCTGTAGCTCCGAAACTGCATATTTCGAAAATTGGACACACTAATTGCGAATTTGGAAAGCAAAACTAATAAAAGTGCAATGGAATCATATCAGATCTCCAAGCTTTTTAAAAGTTCTTCAGATATTGTACAGCCTGCATCCACATCTACGCCAAAGATTATATTTTATACTCTGAAACGAATAATTACTTATACATTTGAAAAATTCAAACTTCCAAATGTGGCTGAACGGACTAGTAGTTTTACAAGAGAAAACTGTCATCAAAGTGAGCGTATAAGAATTAGTAAATGTTGGTCTAGAAACTCTTCGTTCTTGACAACATCCAACCTGTTGTTTCAAATATGGCTAAATTTGTATTAGAATTATGGCTGAACTGTACAAACTATACAGATATAATATATTCACGCATTTAATACT
The DNA here is from genome assembly GCA_022664845.1 of Lepisma saccharinum. Taxonomy (NCBI): domain Eukaryota; kingdom Metazoa; phylum Arthropoda; class Insecta; order Zygentoma; family Lepismatidae; genus Lepisma; species Lepisma saccharinum. Next base: position 761 of record JAGDQP010006419.1, on the reverse strand, counting down.
TTTCTGCACAATACAGTAATTGTGATGTTCTAAAATTATAGAAAAAAAAGGCCCCGAAATATATTCTTTTTTAGAATTTTATTGTGCTGGGTTGCATAGCTACCAAGGATATGATTCTAAATATATCCCCTTCCTTGAGAAATTCCTATCTACGCTACTGCTTCTGCCCACCCCCTACCATTGTGTGAATTAACGGCGGGTGCCCGGGATTCCCCCCTCTGGCAAATAAGTTTCTCTCCCTAACAAATTTATTTTTCGGCCCTGCCAGGGATAAATTTATCCTCCCTAGAGGATGTTTCGATCAAGATTAGATAGAAAATCGGAACATTTTTATTTGGCAGAAGTTGAAACTATTTTAATACAAGGGTATATGAACTTTTATTGGCAGTTAAGAAGCCTGTTTGGAAGTCACTTCTTTTATGATGTTTATGAAATAGTTTAATGTGAAAGATTTTTATTTATTTATTTAGGGACAACACAACAGGCAATGGCCTAATTATAGTGTTGAGATTTACAAAGTAGTTGTATAGACTTCATTGACAATTGCATCTCTAAATTCTTTAGGCGACATATAACATACGTCCAGATTATTGTGAACTGTACAGAATTTGTTATATATAGTACAAATTCTCCAGATTGGTGACCTCATCAAGATATTGGTTCTTGCCTTTTTACAGTAGAAGAGACCAGTATTATTAACGCGAGTTTTAGAGAATGGGACACGAAACTTTTTAGTATGATTGATTTGATTTGGTAACCTC
>JAGDQP010006418.1:55211-72423 GCA_022664845.1 Lepisma saccharinum | reverse complement strand
GATGTTCGAGCCTTAGGGTTGCTGGTGGTGGATTTTAGGGCCGCCAGCAGGAAGCAAATTTGCTGTATCATCACAAGTAGGTTACAATAAATATGGCAAAGCTTCCCTATGTTTCAATAAATATTTCATTCCCACGGGTGGTGGGTATGGGAAAAAATCTGCAACATGGAAGCACAGTGTCCTGGAGAGTGGTTACGATAAAGGGGCGTAAGTACCCAAAAACTCGAAGTTGGGGGCGCAGCCAGCTACGGGGGGCGAGGACCTAAACGAGGCCGAGCGAGCGAGTATATATATTATACACGTACAAAAAGCTGTGAAATCCGAACAAAAACACCAGAGGTGCAAAAAGTGGAGCCAAGTTCTTTAGCCCTAAAAAGGTGTGAAATGGGAGACGGATGAGCCAAGTTCCTTGGTGACAGCATGTAACAGGAACAAAGGAACTTGGCGCGAAGTGGCAAGGTTCATGATCCTCAAGCTATAAGGGTGGTGGGGATCCTAAAACCCACTACGTCCACCGCCACCAACCTTAAGGCTGTTGCCAGCTCGCGCCAAGTTCCTTTGTTCCTGTTACATGCTGTCACCAAGGAACTTGGCTCATCCGTCTCCCATTTCACACCTTTTTAGGGCTAAAGAACTTGGCTCCACTTTTTGCACCTCTGGTGTTTTTGTTCGGATCCAATCTTCTGCAGGAAGATTTAATTTTAACAATACGTCAAACAAGACTGTAGGAGATAATTAGGCAATTACTAGTCGAGATATTGTAACAAAGATTGTTCGCCGCATGCCTTTCTTCTATCAGGCATTCTCAAGCAAATTCCTTCAGCTCAGCTGACTTTATGATGTTTCAATATTTAATAATGAAATAGGTAACACAGTTGTAAAGCATCATAAAAACTATAAAGTACATATGTTTCAAAAACTTTTTATATATATATATAAAGTAAAATTGACGATGCTTCTTAAATTTTCGACACGGTATTCTGACCTACGACTCTACAAGTAATGCCTGGGTACTCTGTTCCACTCCTGTAGTACCCATTTCTACACCGTGAAAATTTTTCATTGGGTTTTTGTCAAATAAAGAACATATTAAAACTCCTTTTCGGATGTTCGGTTTGTCACGTTTAGATTGGATCGTCATTCCCACTTTACTGAATATTCAGAGCTTTGTTATTTATCCGTCGGCCATTTTTTTATGGATCTTGACAAGTGTACTGCTTTTTTATTTTAAAAGTAACTTTTTCATAACCTAAATGTATCAATCTTTGATGATTTTTTGTAAACATTTTTCCACTTCTGGCCACTGTTTAAACACTTTTTGTGCATTTTTTTCCCCACGAAAGTAAGACTCTACCAATAAGGAGTTTTGATAGCCAAGAACATAAGTGTGAAAGTTGACTGGGGCGGGGATAGAATCATCACGGGGATGTCCGTGATAAGGTATGACTTTAACCAACTGTGAGCGATGAAGAACACGAAAGAGTGACACTTGTCTTGCTCTGTTTTATGATAAAGAAATTCGCTATAGAAATGAGTGACTAGGAGTTTAGCAGGACATACTGTGTGCAAGAAGGGTTTGAAAGGTAATAATGAAAAAAAAATCGACAATAAGGCCCCTTCTACACGAAAGGGTAAAACGCAGCGATTTTACCATGAGCTAACCGTGCCTTCTAACAAGAACGCATGGTTTTAAATGTACGTGTCAAACCGTGAGGTGAAAACGCTTGTTTATACACATTTAAAAGGATGGATTTTGTTAGAAGGCGCGGTTGCTCGCGGTAAAATCGACGCGTTTTCCCCGCTCGTGTAGAAGGGGCCTAAGAAGCGTTCGAAACTCATGTTCAGAAAGAAACATGATAAACGTATGACACTCCTTGAGGACAGAACAAAGAAAAATATCACTAATGATGTTTACAAAAAGGTAAAATGAGCGTGTGATTTTGTTAAACTGTATTTAACTAATTAACAAAGCTGTAATTTTTTTAAAAAAAATCACTAGTTCTGTTAAATATTTGTTGTTATTTTGTAGTTTTTTATTACGCCAGAATCGGAATTAGTATTTTGCAATACTATTTTTTTTTTTTTTTTTTCATATTAAGAGTTTACAATATCAAGCTGTTAATTTTCGAACATTCTCTCAGACTCCGTTTTGTATACACAGGATCAATTAGGCCATCTTCTATGAAGTAGGTGCTTCGCCTTTTATGGAAATTCGTACTCAAGCAATATTTTTCATCAACATCAAGGACACCTTTTTTTTTTCCCTCTGCTTTCCTGTGCAGGTGATAGAGAATGAATCAGACATATTGGTACCAGAATACTTGTGGTTACGAAAGCAATGAATGCGGACAGAATTAATGTATAAATGAAATTGTATTTTAAAAAAGAACTACGAACTCTTGCTGCTTCGTTAATTTCTATTTTAAGGAATTAAACTCACGCACACTAAATGGCGCTTGGATACCAGAATTTTCCTCATTACTTTCAGTTTACTTCTGCTTGTCACATTGTTATAATTTTCTAGCTTTTCGTATGGCTCGTTCGTAAAACACATAACAAAGTTCGTGAATGCATAATATTGAACGCTAGAAGTTTTTTTTTTAACTTTCCAAAGCGTTGTCATGGTAACGATGTACTTTGCGGACTTCATAATTTGAATTCAAGCGAATTTCACTTCAAGTGTTAATATACAATGATTTGTTAGTTACTTCTGTATTAATAATCTTGGACTGCAACTCATTCTCACTAGTGCACCGTAAAATTAAATATAAAACGAATGTGTGCATGTGAAATCCAGAAAATGTTAAATGGAAATATCGCCAAATAATAATGTATGCAGATTTTTAATTGCCTTTGCTTATAACCGGAGAACTAATTTCTAAATTGGTTTTATAAGATTTATACATGCTCGACCACCATTTCAAAGTACTCATTCCATTTGGATAACGTTAATGCTAGTAAAGATATAACACAACCTCAGATACTAAACAAGATTTTTTTTTTTTCATATCTTTATTCTAACTTTTTCTCGGTTTCTGAAAATTATGGAAAGAAGAAATACAGTATCATAATTTCCGATATATTTTTGTAATATTTAAAGTCTACACTGATACTAGACTGCCCGCAAATTATGACGCCAGCGGCTACGGATCTAAATCTCTCGGCGTAATATGCTATTTGCAACACTCATCACTTCATTTATACTCTCATGTCCACTTCCTAAGTCTTTATATATAGGGTAAGTCAAAATGATGGACCCGATTTCATAAATTTATTTTGTGAAATATAATGAACATAACTTAATGTGAGCTACGCGCAAGGAAAGGCAAAAGTTCAAAGTTTAGTTGAGTTTAGTTTATGTCCCGCGTGGTTGCATTGTCTACCGCTACGCGGCGCTGGAAGCAGTTAACGAAAATGGCGCTGACTGTAGAGCAGAAATCGTTCTGTGTGCTGGATTACCATGTAAACAACTCTGTGATGAGTGTTCAACGGCATTTCCGTACCAAGTATGGCAGAGACCCACCTACTGGAAAAACCATTCGTACGTGGTATGAAAAATTCAGAGATAAGGGCTGCATCAGTAAGCGAAAATCGACTGGCCGTCCTTCAGCTGAGGAAGAGACAGTGGAACGTGTTCGTCTTGATGTGTGTCGTGTTACGCGAGGTGCTCACATAGAGCACTTGTGATGTGACTGAAAAAAACTTTGAGAGTTACCCTTCTTACCACATGTATTACATTTAGATATGTTCATTATATTTCACAAAATAAATTTATGAAATCGGGTATATCATTTTGACTTACCCTGTATATATATATTTTAATCGAACAAAGTATAGAACATGGAGATGAGGTCAGTATAAAGCGATTATGTTCAACACTAGATGGCAACTATATCGGTATTGTTTTTTATTCGTTTCGCGGAATTCCGTAATGGTTTCTGCAGATTCAAAAAATCTTACTTCCAAAGAAAAGTTATTTTACAATTAAAGCTTTATGTCCGTCTCGTGGTCTTGTAGCCTGCAGATGCATTGCACTTCTAGAGCACAGAAATTCAAATGAGGTGTGTACATTGTACAAAATGTGTAAAACAAGAATATTTCCTTTTTTTTAACAGTGAAGTAAAGGTGATCTCAGATTAGCATATTGAATTTGATTTTTATTTATGACCTTTAGGCATCTAAGGCTCAGGCCGGGATAAGGGAGGGAAAAGGATTCGGGAAGGTGTCGGCCAGGGCCTATGTTGAAGGTACCATCCCGGCATTGGCCTGGTGTTACTGAGGAAAACCTCAGTCAGGATGGTTGGCCGCTGGGATCGAACCCACGACCTCCCGAATGCTACACCAACGCTCTACCACTGAGCTACGGCGACTCGGTCAGATTAGCGTAATGTTATTCAATGTTGATTTGTCTAATCAAAAGAAATTTGGTTTTAATCAAGCAAGCAGAGAATATTCCTTTATTATTATACTTACTGGTTAGAGAGTAAGCAGCTTGGTCTTTTTGGATAACAGGGCAATGTGCTATTTCTCGTTTGGCTGAAGCAAAATTTCAGACAAGATGGGTGTAACTGAGTTTTGAACCCGAAATCCTTCCTTTAGCAACGCTCACGCCCACCAATACTACAACCTCCCTCGGAAGTTGAGTATTTGTGTGTGTATGTATGCGTATCTTACCTAAATTGTGTCTGTTCCATATACCTGTCATGGATGGACTGTGTGACACACGCCCTATTGATATAATGGCTGTAACCAAATACCGTTCACTAAATCATCAGGACAGGCTGCTGCCGTAGGTGGGTAAACATTCCAGTAAATTGACTGCACCTGATATGCTCGTCCTCTCTCCGTTCAGTGCTTTGGCAATTTGGAGGGAACCATTAAGGGGGGGGGGGGAGAAGTGCGTGGGAGTTGTCTGTTTGTTTTAACGAGTGCACTTATAGCTATATATGAGATTTTTGAGTGGATTTTTGACCTCCATTTTGTTAGAGATGCGGAGGTGGAGAACGCGTATCCCTTTAACAGATCAGTCTTCAGTTTATTTTATGGTACTTCATTCTTAAATATACCGGTGCACTTTTGAGAGTTTGCGAGGTTAAAGGAAGAAAAAAAATCATATTTTTTTTTGCGTAGACTATTTTAGACTGTATCTTAGAAGATGTGCTCACAATTTTGGAGCATCCGTAAATGGCAAATTTTGTCATTCCAGAAACGTAAATGATTTTCAAATCACACCCACAAATACTCTTTTAGCAATATCTAAGACGATTATTTAGTATAGTATGCAGAAGTTTCCCACAGGATCATAATTAAATGATACTGGGGCATTGTCTATTAGAGTATAGCTACTATTATAGATAAATAGTTTTTAAGCCTGGGTCTCGGACATTGGAATTCCCTAGACAGAGACATTGTTTGCAGACAGTAGTTAGATCATTTTGGGTGTATCATAAGGATTTGTCTGGGCTAAAACGATAAAGACTTCGAAAAAATCAATTGTCATATTCAATTTTCTGTTCTGGGCAACTTTTGGCATAAAACCATCACGTCTGAAGGATTACGTCCCTCGGTGATGATTCATCCTTAGAGATGTCTTAGTTAAGGTACTATCCCGGTATTCGCCTGGTGAAACAAGATATCCTCGCTGTTAAAGTGAAGATTTTAAGGATTGTTTAAGACATTAAAAAACTGTTAAAGCAAGGATATATATATATATATATATATATATGTATATATATATATATTTGCGAAGCTATTATTGAAAATAGTGTATTGCAAAAACATGGTTGTTCTTGAAGGTTACAAACTTCAACTATTGAAATTAACACAGAAAAATAAAAATATTGAAAATTTGTTAATTTCAACATTTACCATACTCAAGTTATTTCTGAAGAAAAAAAAGATAATAACGTCTATTGAAGAACTATTAATGGTACCACAATGCTACCAATTCACCTCAGATTTGTTTCTTTATCTAATTTATTTCTCAACTGAGTGAAGGAATTATACCTTTTCAAGTGTACAGAACTCTTGACCCATTGACAGTAAAATAGACTCAAAGCAAAACGCAATAGAAGGGAAGAACTTATTTAATATATTTCATAACGAATTATTTGATTACCGTTTCTAGGTATACGGTTGAATTCGAGTCCTGGTGTGTTAAAAGCTGTTTAGAAAGACAATTTATAGTAATATGTACAGTGGACTCTCAAATAAGTTTTTTTAATCATCCCACACTTGTTTTAAAAACAAACATGAAAACTGGGTTATACTTAACCATTATACTGTGTTCTAGAACTGGCAACATTGAACTCAGATAAAAAAAAAAGATATAAAGAGGAGGAAACAGTTATTGATATCCTTAAGTCGTAAAACACGTACGGTAAGTGAAGTTAGCCAGTAGACAAGTCAAAAACTACTGTAACATAAATATTTCAAAGAAATAATCGTATTATTAAAAAAAGAAGTCACTAAAACTTCTTTACCAATAGCTTGGCTTCTAATACTGCATTTTTTGGTTTGCCATTAAAGAAGTAGTCTTCCCGCCCAATGTAAAAAAGTTAATGACAGCGTATAATGAGGAAGAGAGGTATATGCCTTCGATTTTTTTTTTTTAAAGTATAGTTCTACGTATCAAACTCTTGATGTCCTTGCCAGGTTCCAATAAAATCTAAACGCATGTAGAAGTTATATTTTTTACAAATATCTTTATTATTTTGTTCATTTTATAATTATTATGGTGATTAAGGAAGAAAACGTTATGCCCATACGATGTATAATAATACCATTGTGCGTTGTAACCAAATCTAATTACCTAACTTCAAATAGAATAAATTTTGTTCATTTCTTGTTTGTCAAATTGTTTATTTTCTGATGTACGGGTTTTTATATCCCCACAACGAAAACTAATGTGGAAGCAACAAACGTTGTATCTATGTATTGTGTTGCTAGGCGCTCTGGTTTACCCAGTATCAGTAGTTAACATTCTAAGTTCTTTTATATTAACAATAATAATGAAAAAAATATGTAAGAGATGACCACGAATTAGTGACAGTTCCGGCGATTCCAGTTCCGAAGATAGCTCCGCTGACACTTTCGATTCGTATGATCGATTCATTTCAGACCCAAAAGCGCTGCACTATCTAGTTAGAGCGGGTTCATTTTAGCCTAAAATGTCGTGATCAGTTGTTTTTTTAAAACTTTTATAAGCATGAAACTTTCAGAATAGATGTATTTATTTGTACTGAAAAACATACTAAACGTCTCCCCAAACCAACCTTGTGCTACGGCCGCCATATTGGAAAATGGCCGCCATCCACATACGTAAAAATCATTATATGTATGTTTTGTTTGTTACCTACACAAATCTGTTTCCATTGATTTGCACTAATTTTTTGGATGCGCGTGCATTATAGATACTGACATGTCGTAGTAGTAGTCCAGGTCGGGTATTGAGCCGCAGTTATCATGTTGCCAATCTGTTTTTAAAATTCAATTTTTCACGGACATACAATGTTTAAAAATAGATACCGCTGAACGTATCTGCACTAAACTTGGCATAAACATTATCCAACAAAAAATGTAAATACTATGCAGGGTGTCCTCTTCTCTAGATAGCTCAGGTGCCAGTGTTGCCAACCTATTTTAAATAAGTTTTTATTTTTAAATCGCTCCCACACAGTTGGTGGTATCCGTAACAAAGTTGGCATCAACATTATTCGACACGATAGAAGAAATACTGTGCAAGTGACCACCCTCCGAAGGTCCCAGTTGTCAGTGTTGCCAATCTATTTGAAATATTCTCTTATGATAATAATTGTCTTCTTCTATATTGCTGACTCATAAATCTAATCTTCTAAATGATATATTTTTATTTATAAATTTCTCTTATTTATTTTCAGGCTTCAGCCCGGATACGCCACGGCCCCCACCATGTCCGCCTCCTCACAACAGAACTGCCTCTCCATCGTCGAGGGCCTCGCTGAGTTCGGATAGCCCGAACCCCGCCACTGCCATCACCGAGGTCAGTACTTAAAGCAGAAAATAGTTGTTAATTACATTTTTAGTTCTTGAGATTAAAAAAAAAAATCAATTTGCAGGAACTAGTTTATCGCATTTTAAACCAAATCAAGGTTAAAAAACGGAAGGTTTTGGAAACTCATACATAGCTTAAACGGCTGGAGCTAGAAAAACGAAATTTGGTATGACGGTACATCATCATTAACAGATTAAGCAAATATTACAAAATGTGTACAAAGACGCCATTTTCGATCCAAAATGGCGGACCTCAAAATTCATTTTCAATACTGTTTGAGCTAGATACGAAATTTGGCATAAAGGTGTATTATCAAGAGTAGTTTAGAAAAATATTATAACATTTTGAAAAAGTCACCATCTTGGATTAAAAATGGCCGCCCCAAAAATCTTTTTCTACACCGTTTGAGCTAGATAAATGAAATTTGGTGTGACTGTGTATTATCAAGAGTAGTTTAGGAAAATATTACATTTTGAAAAGGTCGCCATCTTGGATTCAAAATGGCCGCCCAAAAATATTTTCCTCACCATTCGAGCTAGAGAAATGAAATTTGGTATGAAGGTGTAACATCATGAGCAGATCAGGATAGTATAAGAAAATGTTCAAAAAGTCGCCATCTTTAATCCAAAATTCCCGCCTTCAAAACATTTTTTCAAACCACTGAAGCTAAAGAAACGAAATTTGGTATGTAGGTGTACGATCACGAGTATGTTACAATAAATTAGGCACAGCCCTCGGGGGTTAGGGGACAGATCTGCGCCATGGGCGCGCAGTCCCTATTCTTTCCTCCGATGTGTCGTTTAGCTTCCAGTACTATGGCATGTTGAGTACGTAGTTTCAACCTGTTACGAGTTAGCACATTCACTTTCAATCGAAAAGAATGCCTTTTTTCCCGGTGACGGGCTACAACTGGTATAGTTAGACATCTTGAATGTTAAAAGTCAAAATTCACAATCTTTCGTCCAATTTCGTGTACAGAAGTAATGCGGGAGATTGAGCGACATGTTCCATTGAACTTAGAAGGTCTCCGAAGTGACATACTAATCCGGATGTTGTCGAGTAAAGTCATGGAGTTCGACATAATTCCATTCTATTACAAGTTTAATATAATAAGGCTCTAAATGAAAGCTATTACCAGAGCACTATTAAAGCTAACTTCTTGCTCATAAGGGGCCTTATTAATTCGATTTCTGGAAATGCGTAGCACCATTCGATAGGGCATCTAAAGAAACCCAGGAAACAAACATTTTATGGACGGAACCTAAATATGGGTGGAGATACAGATGCTTATCAGAATAATGGAAACACCTGAACGAAAGTGCAACTTACCAGATTAATATGGTGTCGGGCCACCTTTCGCCTTCAGAACAGCCTTGATGCGACGTGGGATGGAGGCATAGAGGTCGTGAATGGTAGCAAGTGGAATATTACACCATTCCTCGTGCAGGGCATCGGCCAGTTCTGTGAGAGAGGATGGAGGTGGAAATCGTCGCCGGAGTCGTGTTTCCAAGATGGACCACAGATGTTCAATTATGTTGAGATCTGGGGATTGGGCGGGCCAGGGGAGGTGTTGAACTTCATCCCGATGTTCCTCAAACCACGCTGCAACAACTCCAGCTGTGTGAATGGGTGCATTATCATCCTGGTATATGGCGTCATTGTCCGGGAACAACATCCGGACCATAGGATGCAAGTGGTCTCCTAAAATTTCGACATAATCGTTGGCAGTGATGCGTCCGCGAAGTGTGACCACAGGACCCAATGAAAACCATGATATTGCGGCCCACAGCATCACCGTGGCTTCGCCATGTTTCACAGTTGGGCTGAGACACTGCAGATCATACGCTTCTTTGGGCGTTCTCCACACATAAACACGGTCCGTGGTTTGGAATAGGGTGAATGGTGACTCATCCGACCATACCACACGTTTCCAGTCGTCAACGGTCCAAGTTGCATGGTCGCGGCACCATTTGCGGCGTGCTAAAGCGTTCTGGTCCCTGATGAGAGGTTTGGCCCGTGCAACACGACCCCGTAAGATCATGTCATGTAATTCGCGGCGGACTGTGATTGTCGAAACAGGTTGGGGGAGGTGCTGATTGAGTTCCTCCGTCACTTGCGCCGCAGTGGCACGACGGTTCCGCGTGACAATGCGCTTTAATACCCGGCGTGCCCTGTCACTGATGCTTTTCTTCCGCCCACTGTTCCGCTTCCCCGATGTGGTTTTCCCGTGTGTTGTGTAGGCCGTCATCACCTTCGACATTGTCCCTGGCGACACACCTAACACACTAGCCACTGCCGTCACACTCACTCCACATAACCGCGCACCAACAATTTGCCCTCTTTGAAACTCTGAGAGGTCTCCCAATTTACACTACCTCCGTCTGCTGCAGCCACTGCACACTCCTGTTCCACGACGCCTGACGTAGTATGGAGACCGACCTAACACACCACCACCAGCAGTCCGGCGCTGCTGTCGCCACGACACCACTGCCAAGCCATACATCTGACGTGTTGCCAACTACAGGTGTTTCCATTATTCTGATAAGCATCTGTATATCACGTCAAAGTTCGAAAAATCTTCCTTTTTCTTTTCAGCCACTTGAGGCGCTGTAGTCAACAAGAACATGAACTAGATAGCTGGAAATGCTTAGCACCATTTAGTAGAGCACCCAAAGAAACCTCGAAACAGACATTTTGCCAATATTTAAAACCAAAAGTAAAAAAGTGGCCGCGTAAAAAAGTTTGTAAATCACAAGTAAGATTTTTGTCAGCAGAACATGACATTTCCCGTAGCTGAGGCAGATACGAGTTAACAGTAGTAGTTAACAAGATGCTCGTAGTTAATAGGCACGCAGGCGAGAGTAACCAACGCTTAGTATACATGTGCAGATAACATATTTTGCTGGCTGCTAGTTCCACGAACTAAGATAAAGCATAGCCGCTCAGAAAGCATTCCTCTGAGAGGTTATGAATTGAAACTAATATTCGACTACAATAGTTTGAATTTGAAATGAATCTTCTTTCGAAAAATTGCTGCGAATTAAAGTTTTGACTGGTTTCATTTCCTTGTAACTCCTAAATTGTATATGAACCTGTTTTCTCTCCTATTAGAAATTAAATTATCAAGTTATGCACGTGATAGCAGTGGCAACGCAGTGAGCTTGTATATCCGAGTTTCAGTGCTCTCAAAGACTGCAGTAGCTCACGTAAGCTCCCGGTCAGTATGGTGCAGCATACGGTCAAAGAAAATCGTGGTGGGAAGAATCACCTTACGGGAATTTCAATTGGTTGCTGAAGAAAAACGATAATCATTGAGATAGGTGCATGCTTACTAGATTTATTTGTATTAAAAAAGTGTCAATGTTAACCTGGTTTCTGCAAACTCTTTCATTAGGTCTTCTAATAAAATAATGTGAAAACATAAAGAACAGTCTGCGGAAGAAAATTGAAATACATGCTTGGTATGATTTGTAGATGATATGGAGGTTGCTGTAGAGAGCAAAACATCATTTGACGAGACATCTAAACAGGTAAACGAGAGCGGTGAGAAGCATGGAACGAAGAGAATTTTAATTGAAACAAGTAAAATCAGTCAACATCAAAATTGGAAAAGAAACTAACGGAACAAATATAGGAAGAGAAGATATAAAGTGCGAGAAAGAATAGGAATGGTGAAAGAGGCATTTACTAAGAAGAACAAATCTTGTTTTTGGACCGATGAAAAAAAGAATTGAGGAAGCATTGATTAAATAATTTGCGTGGCGCGGAAATATGGCCTCTACGAAAGAATGACGAGAGAAAATTGGAAGCATTCGAAATGCGGGCATGAAGAAGAATAGAAACAATCGACTAGATACAGAAGGTGCATAATGAGGAAGTGCTGAAGTAAGTAGACGAGAGAGAAACATTAAAGGAGACAATGAAAAAGAAAGAAAAACTGGTTGAGATATCGTATGCGCAGGGATTGTATACCAGAGGTGTAGGACCTCAAAACGTGAGGTCGAGGTTGAAATTCGAACTCGAAGTTGAAGTTCAGTAATATCGAAGTCGAGGTCAGAGTTCAGTCGCGAGGTGGAGGTTGAAGTTCGATCGCGAGGTCGATGTCGATGTCGATGTCTGATCGTCAGTTCGTGGTTGAAGCACAATCACGAGGTCGAGGTTTTTAAGTTCCGTCGCGAGGTCGAGGACTCGAGGTTAACCGAGGTCAGGCCCAAATGTACGCCCATATTGTATACTTAGGATTGCAGTTGAAGTTCCAGTTCGTGTAACAGTCTCGTCCCCAACTTTTTTGTGCTTTATTAAATGCTAACAACTGAAAATATTTATTTGTGAGTTTTCACTGAACACTTTCTCCATATGCCAAATTCCTTTTTCGTCAAAGTTTCTATATAATGGTTTCAAACTTTTTAGCGTAATCATAATTTTATGAGCTTGTGTAGATTATAACATACGCGAAAAATAAACTTTTGCAAACATGAATTTCGTATAAAATTCGTGTGCTAATAAGAAATTGCATAACTTCACTATAAGCAGATTTTTACTCCCTTTCAGTGAAGCGCTAACGTGAATTCTTATAATTAAGTAAGTTAAGCAAATGAAAATAATTTGCCAATTTCGGAGTCAGTAGATTATTTTCAACATCTTGTGGCGCAAAATTCAAATGTTTAAGGCTCAATCCAAGTGGATTTTTCCGCCTTTTTCCTTTTTACTTCAATTATTCAAGTTTCAGTAGAGGAAAACAGAAAATAACTTCCACGGACCAAAGTTCTTTTCGTATTTTAATAATGAGTAGAATTAGTTTTAATAAAATATTAATAGTAAACTCAGGATTGTGTGCAGACACTTTTGGAACAAAATAATGTCCCAAAAGTGTCTGCACACAATCCTGCAGTTACAACAAGCATTTAATAAATACTAATTGTACTCATTATTGAAAAGAACTTTGGTCCGTGAAAGACAGTTTCTGTTTTCCTCTACTGAAATTGGAATAATTTACGTAAAACGAAAAAGGCAGGAAACCCTCCTTGGATTGAGCCTTAAAGGCATTGACACTTTAGAAATCCACAAGGGCCGCGGTGGTTCAATGGTAGAGCGCTCACCTCGTGTCGGTTCAATCCCTGCTCATGCCATGTGGGCGTGTGCGTGGGTTTTCTCGGTGTTTTCCTGTTTCCTCCTGCTGTCTTATTCCACCAATTCATCTCATCATCGTCCATCCGGCCCGAGCCAAGGTTGCCCAAAGGTCTGAAAAAAATAATTCAAAATATAGAAGTCCATCTCTTTGTGAATCTTACTTTTTATTGAGAATATATTTTGGAGCTTCTCTTAATGAAAAGAGGAAAGTTGACATGTCCGGAATGTGGAATGTCAACCCTCCTAAAATATCTGTGTGTGTTCTTCAAGATGTAAGTTATATGTTGGAAATACATCATTTCTTTGTTACCCAGAGCGAAGTGCATAAGCATAACAATACCTAATTACACTCCTCGGCCTGTGCGGTGAATTTATGACCCCGTAACTGAGATTTCTCTAAGTAAGTTGGCGTGCGTTGGAATCACAAAGGTTTTCTCTTGTCAGATGACTGTGACAAGGAGAGGAGGGGAGATGGATACTAACCGGAGATGGCTCGATGATCTCTCCATCCGGATGTGCGGTCTAGCACACACGCAAATGACGTCACGTCCACCTCGTTACTACTTTTTGAAATTGTGGATTTCTTCCCGAACAGTGAATTGAATACACTGTTGTGAATACAGTGAGTTGACTTTGAAAAAAGACGATATGCGTTAAGAATACAGTACAAACCAAAAGAGACAACAGCATAGTGTAATAAGTTAATAACGTACTGTTTGCCCACTTAAAATAAGACTTGATTGAAAAGTCATCTTTTTGTGAAACCATACTTGTTACATCTCACTCAAGATTATAGCAGAAGCAGAACAAAAGAAGTCTTACCAAGCTGCCATGTCGTGTGGTCGAACCTTGTCAATGTGAGTTTCTGTGGTAGAGATGTGGCTTGTACCAGGGTGAGTCATATGTTCGTAGCGTTGGGTGGCCCCGCCCACTCGATGCCGGAAAACCATGTGCAAAGTGTAGAACAGGTGAAGGTGGTGGTTGCAGAAAGCGTGTCACGTGTCTGTCTGATCACAGCGCTAACGGTGTGTGGGAGGAACTACGCTTTGAATACACAGTTGGCAGGCCAATGGCTGAGGAGAAACTTGTGTATCGTGTGCTTCTGCGCCATTGCTGGAAAAAGGGGTTGAATGCAGCAGCAGCAGCCAAGGAAATTTGTGCCGTAGAAGGTGAATTTACTGTCCACCCGTCCACAGCTAGAAAGTGGTTTCAACGTTTTCGGTCTGGTGACACCAGTCTCGATGACAAGCCCAAGAGTGGACGCCCTGTGACGACGGATATCGATGCCCTTCTGAACGCTGTTGAAGGAAACCCAGGAACCAGTACCCGTCAGCTGCCAGATGAGGTCCAGACATCATAAACCAGTGTCGTTCGTCATCTGCATCAACTTGGGTTTCGCTCCAGGCAACCGAGAATGGTTCCCCATGATTTCACTCCCGCTCAAGCTCAACAACGTGTGACCCTGTGTGAAGAACTGCTTCGAAACCCAACTGACGACAGATTTTGGCGGGGGATCATCACGAATGATGAAAAGTGGATCTTTCTTCGTTATCCTGACACCGGGAAACAATGGCTTCGACCAGGTAACCGAGGCGCAGCCAGTGGTTCAAAGAGGGCGGTTTGAAGAGAAGACAATGCTGTGTGTGTGGTGGAATTTCAAAGGTCCGGTGCACTGGGAGCTCGTTCCACATGGTCGTTCCGTAGATGGGACATTGTATGCTGAACAGCTGCATTTGGTATACGACATTGTGCGCCGTCGTTATCCAGCACTGGTGAACAGAAAGCGACTGCTCCTCCAATTTGACAACGCTCCATGCCACAGGTCAAGAAGAGTCCGCCAGCACATTGCGGACATGGATGGCGTGGACATTTTACCACACACCCCCTACAGTCCTGACCTTGCGCCATCTGATTTTCATCTGTTTCATTCCATGGCACACTTCCTGCGGGGCAGACAATTCCATTCCGTGGATGATGTGACAACTGGCATTACTGAGTTCTTTCCTTCAAAGCCTGCAGCCTGGTATCGGGACCATACAGTGTGATGGGATGTACTTCGCCGAATAGGCTTCTGTGGTACAGGGGGAGGCGGGTGCTGCACATTATCCATGAAAATGCTACGAACATATGACTCACCCTGGTATAAGGGTACTTATTTTTTTTAATTTTTTTAGTTTGTTTCAGTTTAGCTACACCAATCAATTCACTTGTCCGAAAGTCCTTTGGACTGAGTATAACACGCATTTGATCTGCATTCGTGCTGTTATCCTGTGCAGAACAATCGCCGCACAGCACTTTTAGTCACTGCTTTTGTTACATTTATTTTATTACGACTTGTACTTGAAACTTGAGCTGAATAATCATTATAACAATATAAATAATTTATTGTGAGGTTCTGTAATATAGGTACCGTGAAGCCAAGAGAGAGTGGTGGGGAAAGGACACTTTAATTTCGGGTGTCGTCGCATATTCGTCTGTACACTTGGCACACTGAGCCCTGCATATATATATCCTATGGGATCCCATGTTAACACTAACATGCAAGTCCAATCCTTACAAGATACGTACTTGGTTAAGATGAAAATCACAACGCTATGCTAAAGTCGCGACATCAAAATGTAATAATTTTTTGCGTTGTTACTTGAGCAGTAGTATAAGCGAGAAAACAAGATTTATGTATTTAACTTTCCTTGCTGTTTTATCAGCATGTACAAGTATGTGTTGTTTTGTACTGATTCAACTTTTGTGAGTTATCAAGAGCCTGTTTACCTCGTGACTAGCAGTATAAGTGAAAAGGAATGCATTACTAATGCAGAAGATTACGTACTTTAAACACTATAGTGATTCGAATAAACGCTGCAGATGAACAAGACAAAAATGTTACTAACAACTGTTTATCACTTAAAGAATTCAAAGTAAAAGTGTCAACAACATAGCAGATCCATGCAACCTTCCAGAAGACCTTTCTTGTGAACGGAGGAGGGCTTTATTTACATTTGTGTTACCAAATATGGTGACGAACTGTTAATGAAAACAAATTCTTCAGTTTAGTTTCTTTATTGGAAAATACAGTACTCGTAAATTGAAGATAATTGCTGATTTGCGATGCGCTACGTTTAACAATGCTGTATACTACTAGTTTACTTATTTCATATATAGAATTGGAATGATTTTGCACGAAACTTAACAATTCGCCAAGGTTCGAACTCAAGGCTCGGTAACTTGCAAGTAAAAGAATGCAGGCTGAAACCACTGGGCCACGAAGACTGGTATATGACCTGGCAGATCGTCTTTGGCCCTGTATTTATTATCCCCCTCCCCCCCTTTTTTTGTCTGTCTGTCTATAAATAGGATTCCATACGTCCTAGTTTGGAAGGCCATGACACTTTTAGGGCTTGCCTTTACGGTCTTGGTGCTTTTTTTTTTTTTAATAGTAAGTATCCTTCGTTTTAATTTAACCAATGACCTCTATCTAAAAGCGATGCTGGACTGACTGCTGTCATTGAAAATTTCATGAATATATGAAGCCAGAGAGCGAGGAGGACATTTAATCTTGTTTGTCCACTTCCAGTCTAAACCATTGCAGACCAAATTTTCGGTTCTAACTCAGTTTTTTTACACTTGATATTGCTGTGCGGCCCGTTTTTCTATTCATGTCTTAATTTTTGCAAAACGAAAAAGTAAATATTATTTGCAGATGCAGAGTACGGAATACTATTGTATGAATAACTCAGAAAATAAGACTTAAAAAAAAAAAACGGTCTGCACAGCGAGCATATAATCGGGACGTGCGTAAGCCAAAGTGCTTGTACTGCCCAAAAATTCATTTTTATCTCTAAGAAGCGCATAAAACTTAGAACTGAAAATTTGATCCACATTGGATTAGTCTGGAAGTGGACAATCAAGTTGAAGTATTTGCTCTGGCATCTATTTTTCGACACTAAGGAGAGCTCGAGTGATTTTAACAAAGAGTAAAAAAAAGTTCCGTTCAAGACTGACACATCAATCTCTAACTTATGCGTTACACCATTCGCAGCTGCGTTTGGGTGC
>JAGDQP010006418.1:0-54811 GCA_022664845.1 Lepisma saccharinum | reverse complement strand
GCGCTCGACTTCAATGCGAGCGCGCTACCGACTAGGCTACGCAGGAGCTCATATATATATATATCCTCGTCCGATCCAGCGTACACATTTGTGTACAAATTAGAAAACAAATGTATTTCCTTTATTGCTTTGTTTTTCTGCTGTGACGTAGTCCTGACATGAACTTCAGATTCGGAGTTGTCACTGATTCGATTGCGCGGTCGTAGAAGCTTCCCTTGATGCACTGGCGGGAAACTAAATATCATGATGTCACGTGATGCGAAGCGAAGGCAGAGTTCCCCCAGTAAGTGCTCTTTTATAACGTTTCTTTACCCTTGAAGATTGAACAATTTTGATTTTTGAGTACAGAAAGCTTTCTTGTTCTGTGTAAAAATGCTTTTTTGTTTGTAGCGTTAATATAATTTTACTTATGATAGTGTAAAATAGTATGTGCACAAATGTGTCCATTAGGTTCTTACATCAACTCACTATTCGCTGTTTGTGCACATATGTGCACACCCGGTCCATTGTCCAAAACCAGGTCAATTCATTATTTTCGTTCATTGCCATTTTCTAATAATAATGAAACTTCTACTACTACTACTAATAATAATAATAACACCAATTATTACTATTATTATTATGTGCGATACTAAGTGAAACGGGAAGGGCATAAGCCACAGTGCTTTTACCGCCCATACAATTCATTTTATCTTATCTTACTAAGTGAAAGGCAGTTTCATTTTGTTATTCCATAGGGATCATTTATTTCCCTTTCAGCATTTGTCATCCTTAAATCTATTTGTGTGATTGTTGACTAATCTTTTCAAAATCCTTACAACCAGACCAATTATTGGATGAAATCTTAGCGTCTAATCTCGAATGCGATGGTGTCAGAACTTTATACATTAGGAGATTTTGAGCCACAGTGACTCAGTTAGTAGAGTGCTCACCTCTAGTACTAGGAGTCATCCGATTGATCAATGCTCTTGACATGTTGGCTTTGTGGTGGACAAGCACCGTGCGCGTGGGTTTTCTCGGGGTGCTCCCGTTTCTTCCCATTTTCTTCATTCCACCAATTTATCCCATCAAAATCCATACATCCTGAACCATAGTTGCCGAAATTCCTTAAGATAAATTCAAACAATCGGATATTTTTGGTACGCATGCCAGTCGACGTGTTAATCTCTTTCGGAAAATACTAGACATGGAAGTTTATTAAGGAGCAACCAGAAAGTTAGCAGACGGAACCACAGGGAAATTAAAGTTGGGACGAGGAGAACGCGCAGACATTCGGCTTGCTAAGATCTCTCAAATTTGTATTTTGATCGATATTTCAATGACGTTGCTCTTCTTGACGCACTATTAGACAAGGGAATATCGGGAACAGGGACGACACTGTTAAACAGGTTTCTTCAAGTCAATTTGGAGAAGGTTGAGGATTGAAAAAAGAGAATATAGTTTCTATTTATTTCAAAGTTAGAGGAAATGGAAAAGTTGCAGTAGTCAAATTGCATGACAACCGTGCTGTAACTAAAGCTTCTACAGTTCATTCAGTAGATCCATGAACAACAGTAGTTCGTTATTTGAATAATGAAAAGACCTGTAGAACGACCAAACATTGTGGGAAATTATGACAAACATATGGGTGGTGTCGATCTTGCAAATCAAATGATCGCAACGTATAGATCGTACCATAAAATAGCTAAATGGTCAGTACGTATCTTGGAACATTTCATGGATACTGAATGCTATAATGCATGGCTGTGATACAAAATGATAAGCAAAGCATGTGGTAAAAGTAAGAAAGAGACTCTTAATCTCGCTTTTTAAATGAGAATTGCAGAATCTCTTATTAGTGGTGTGTTGGAATCAAATACGATCAGTTCGCATAAGCGTGATGTACCGCGAATGAGAATTGTGTTGGAAGACCAAGAAATGTAAAGTTACTCATTCCAGGGGCTCGTAAAGTGAATGCACATCATCTTCGCGAGGCCACTGAAATTAGTACAGCTGTAAGATGTAAGAGAGAAGGTTGTACCGGAAGAAGCAGAAATAAATGTACGAAACGTGTGGTGAAAGGATGAAACCTCTTCAAAGATTGTCATTGTTAAAATAAATGTTTCACACTGTTGTACTGTTAACGTGTTGCACACACGGACCGAGCCGCCGTAGCTCTGTGGTAGAGCGTTGACGTATCATTTGGATGGTCCTGGGTTCGATCCTAGCGGCCGACCATCCTGACTGAAGTTTTCCACGGGTTTTCCCCAGTCACACCAGGATGGCACCGCGACACCTTCCCGAATCCTTTCCCCTCTCCTATCCCTACATGAGCCTCAGAAGCCTAAGGGCCAAAAATAAAAATTCAATTATTGCATACACGGAGTTGTATCTTCCGTAAAACAAATAACTAAATGTGTTGTTAAAATGTTATCGTGTAATTCAATGCAGCAACAAGAAACTATCTCAGTTAGTTGTAGGCTATCTCGTAAAGTAAAAATAAATAAACATGTTGTTATAATCTTATCATGTAATTACATATTGAACTTAATTTTATCTTTCAATAAAAAAAAATGCACAGTTGTAAAAAAAACTGCTTCAACTGGCCAAAAAAACAAAAATAGTACCTTACAATGCAAAAAAAGGTGTTTTATTGTATTTAACTAGGATGTGTAGTTGAAACCCAATGTACACAAATGTGTACATAACCCATTGGGCACGTATTGGACACAAAACCCAAATGGGCACCGAAAATGCGTTCAAGGGATCTAGATTGATCGCTTAAAACAGTTGATCACATTATGTAACAAACAAGTTTGTCTCGGGTCTGTAGAGGATATATATATATATATATATATATATATATAAAACCAGGACTGGGATTAATTGAGTTGTTGTTAACGTCCTAAACGAGCTGGTGAGCTTCTAAGAACGGGACCTACAGTTTTTGGTAAAGTATGTTCCGAACCACTCCGTTCAAAAATGCTGGCGGGAATTGAACCCGCGATCACGCGCACAGAAAGCGAGCGCGCTAACCTCTCGGCTACTGCTAGGTCTCTAGGGCTAGGAATTAATTACTTAATCGCTTAATATAACCTACAGAAAGATGACCCAAAGTTTTTTTTTTTTTTAATTATCTATAAAATGTTTTGTAATTGTACAGTGGCAGACAACGTATTAATAATATTGCATATATATGTTATCATTTATCAATCGAATCATAAGGTATGGGCACACTTAACGGTTACCCCTTTCATTCTAGGGATTCTGTACTTATCTATGTCCGCTGTTAATAGATAAATGCTATTGTAGTAACGTTAATTCCAGTGTTGTAAGTTAATGGTTGCAACTTACTTCAGAATTCTAGTCTGCATCAGCAGTTTCTGTTCGCTCGGAGTTGTTTACTAGGGGTCTCGTAAAATTTGGTTTAGGGACTTATTTTGTTAAAATACAAAATAGCCAGTTCATTTCTTCTAAAAGGGTCCAGATTATCTCTTCTGCTGTGTTGGTTTTTATTGGTCGCTCACATACTTTGCACTCTTATCTACTACATATTTTCAAATAATGACAGTCTAACCCTCTAATTTTATTATTCGTTCAGCTATTTTATTTTTTCTAGATTTTTCACTTAAGATTAAGCACTTGCTCATTTAATTTTGTTTGTGGTTATTTCCTCGGTTGAAAGTTCTAACCTGACTTTCAACACTTTACGTTACCATGAGTCGTCGTGGATCAGGCGATAGCGCGTTTAACTATGAATCGGGCATCCTGGGTTCAAATCAAATCCCGACCATGACGTTGGAGACTTTTGTTCAGTGCTCTCATGCCTAGCACGCCTATCAAATTGAGTACCAGACTATTGTGCGTATCGCATAGAGGATAGCTTTACCTTTTTACATTTACACATTATCATTCACACTGCATTTTCTTCATTTGTATAATATAATAATTAATTACTAAGTCCATTTATAAGCTGATTTTTTTTTTCTTAAGTTACATTGTTCAAAAGTTGTTTATTAATTCATGTTTTTCTAGCATGTGTTTTATGATTGAACATTTTATTTTGTTGAATTTTCTTGACTTTCTACATTTGTTTTCCTTGGGTGAGTGGCAGGTAGGGGCCCAGCGCATTTCTTTGTCCAGGGTAACCATTGCTTTATATAGATTGTGAAACTGATTGTCCCATTATGTACTTCCATAGTCAAATAATCGACAAAAACGACGAAACCCAACACACAACCACAAATACGTTTATAATATACTTGGGTCGGATGCGATGCCAACACACAGAAAACATCCTTGTTTGTGGTTGAAAAAAAGTCGTACACATAGGGCCTACTTGACCTTTATTAACTAAATGATTTCCCGATCGTTGGTGCTGGGTCCAGAGGTTTTTCGCCTCCTGCGGGGTGTCGAATCTAAAAAGAAACTAAGATAGGCGTTGATAATGAATTGACAAGTCATGCGAAATTTGCCCACTTGGAGGCAGTCTACCCGGCAAACTATATTGAGGTGTGGGTTGCTCAGCCTGTAAGGATATATCTGACAATCATGATTTATTTCAACAGTTTAACATGTCACCCACCCCCACCTCAGAAATTGCTCCAGGCGTTCGAGAGTCGTGCTTGAACATATATATATATATATATATAATATTGTAAATATAGTATTAAAACGTTTCTTCGTATGGTACGTCAATAACCAGGTTAACAAATGTGTTCTGCAACTCATAGTCAGCTTTGTTTACTAAGAATCTTGTTTATTCCATGAAACAAACCGAATTTGTTCCAAACTCATTCGTTTGTGGCAAACACATGAAATATTCAGAAATTTTCCAGATTTTAACCACAACAAAATAGCCCAAAAAATATTCAGAAAGGATCAAGATTTTAACCACAACAAAACAGCCCAGAATTATTAACTGATGTTGTAAATTCTGTAATTATCAAGCAATAATATTCTATTTTATAATGTTAATATAACTATTAAAGTTTCAAGCTTAAGTTTTCTGTAATTTCAACCAGACAGTTCCGTGCGGAAGTGTGACATCGCAGTGATATAGGTAGCGTGTCAGGTTCTAAAACATTGGGATATTAGTTCTATCGTAGACCTCATAATAGATAGACTTAGCAAGCTTCCACATTTCTGGCTGCGCTAAAACTAATGAGTTTTTGTTCAGAGCACGCGATTTTGACTCCATCCATCCGCTAGGTAGCTCTGCATAGATCTCTAAGGCCAGAGCTACCTAGCGGATGGATTCAAAATCGCGTGCTCTGAACAAAAATCCATTAGTTTTAGCGCAGCTAGAAATGGGGAAGTCTATCTACGATGAGGTCTATGGTTCTATTCCTGCTCGGGATTGTTATTTATTATTATTATTTTAGTGTTCGCAATTTAATTCGTTTAAATAAACTATTGAGAGAAAGTTTTGTTTGTACTCTGTTCTAACAGATTTTTTGGTAACCACAAACAAACGTTTTTTTTTTCTCCGCGATTAAAACTACCTATAAATTAAGGTCTGCTTACAAAGTTAAATTGTAAAAGGACCAGAACATTTTTCGGATCTGCAATTTAAAAAAAAAAAAAACCTTCTGAATAGTAACTGAGATGTTGTTGGTTCCTGGACAAGTAAACTCCAGGAATGGGGAATGGACGGTAAAGAACGTTGCCGCGAGAAACGTTGCGATTTTCAGACCGTGGCTCTTTCAAATTTCCTCCAATCAGTAGAATTTCAGATTGTAGAATTCAGATTCCACTAGAGTTTTTCTTTTCGTATTATTCCTTCAGAGTTCCGCCTACATACATCTGTATCATATCGTGTCGTGCCATATACCAGTATATCCAATCCAGCCACCTTACAATATAATCACAGGCTCGCAGCCACTGCTACCCGGAACATCAGTTGGTGATGTTTGGAGACAGGTACAGCACAGCATCCCTCACTTGAGAAGAAGACGACGAAGAGGCTAAATGACAGAACAGAGAGAAAAAGGCGAGGCATCGAATTCTAACCCTGCACAGACCATAACAAAAGTGAAACCACGCCTTCCGGATGTGGGGATCTGCCCATCGACTGGGCTTCTCCTTTGTTCTTTGGCACCACAGGTGGTGATTGGAACAGAGTGGTTCGTTAGCAAAGGATGGCTGCTTTTGGAAATTGAAGAAAAGAAAAATATACATCCACCACTCATCATCACTGTGGACCCTATTGTTGTTTCGAGATAATAAATTCGTGAAAGGAAAAAAAAAAATGTCTTTGGAGAGGATGACATCATTACCGCGGCTGTAGCGTGCATCCTGCTTCTTCCATACGCTAATTTTCAGAGAAAGTGTCCCCCAGAAGGAATAATTAGACAAAATGAAACAATGTAACATATTTCTGATATGTCTTTCTTATCGCTATGTCCATATCGGTAGGTCTTTTAAAGAAAGTTTAGACTTTTCTCATCATCTCGGTCCTGCTTTGATATTCTGTCCGGAGGCAAATCTATGACCTGAAGGTCTCTAGCAAGATCAAGTTATGGTAGTTTGGTTGGACGTTTCTGTGGATACTTAATGACGTTTTACTTGTGGTTTTACTGATACGTCGTTTACACTGGCGCCAAATGTCATTTCTTTAACTGGCTGCGTGCAAAAAAATATTTGTTTACTGGGTCAATAGCGCAGGGAAGTGCTGCCCCACAGTCCTCAAGGGAAGGAAACTTGGTGGAAGCATCATAACCTTTTCTGTACTCTCCTCGCTATCCACGCCTAGTTCCTGCCCCTTCATACCACCAACCCAAATGCAGACTTTCGGAAATACCAGTAAGTTAGAGGAGCCAAATTTCGCCCCCTTGAAGTTCTCTTTACTGCCAGTAGGGGCGCTATTGGCGCCAGCACATGTGTTCTGGAAAAGGCAAGGCAACCAGACGTCCAGACCTAGTTGTGAAAATGTAGTGATCCAGGAAGCGTCTGTTGTGGTTCTTTAATGAGTTTTCGTTTTTCCTTTGAAGGTGAATTCTTGCAGTGTGGTTATTAGTAGTCATGCACGCCTAGTGTAAGCGTAGTTCGTAAATGATCTATTGGCGTCAACAGTCTGTGTCATCAGGTTCACTCGTTAAAAAAGATAAGGGCTGCTATGTTCGTTTAGGGTTCTGCCTAATTTCGTCCCCCTTCCTGTTCCTAATTCCGCCCCGCGCCGAAAAAGGCATGTTATTTATTTGTGACGTGTTTGGATTGCCTTGATTACCTTGAGTGCATACTTAATGCTATTCTTTTGTAAGTAAACTCCATATTATATCTGAGTTTTGCCAAATGCTTGTTTTTCATTTACTATCGGTATACACTTGTGAATTAATTCAATAGCTTTGACTAGATGTTCACTTTTGAAATACCTTTTTTGTAACTCATATGTATCACATTGAAAAATAAATATATTTTCAAACTCGCAATTACCTTTGTACTTTTGCAATTACGTTTTCTGGGCAGTGACAATTGCTCATACCGCCATTTTGGCTTTGCTTCCAGGTAAAGGGATCGTTAACGTCAAATTTTGTAGCTCTCACGTCAAACGTATCCAGGTATTAAAATGAGCACAGGAGATGAAATTTGGACCCACTACCTTATTTTTATTATTTTTCGTTCTTGAGATAGAATTTTTCAATCTGCAAGAACTAGTCACCGAAAAAACTAAGACTTTTAGTAGTCAATACACAGACTAAACGGTTGGAAATAGAAAACCGAAATTTGGTATGAAGGTACATTATCACTAGCGGATTAAGCAAATATTACAAAATTTTGAAAAAGTCGCCACCTTGGATCCAAAAATGGCCGCAAAACCCAATTGCTGTATAGAATATACAACCTAACTGGAGCTAGAAAAACGAAATTTGGTATAACGATACATCATCACTTGTAATAAATAATCATCGGCGTTACATACCGATAGTCCTGAGCGTGCCCCAACGCGATTCTACTATGAGGTCTATGGCAGAGCTACCTAGCGGATGGATTCAAAATCGCGTGCCGTGAACAAAAATCCATTAGTTTTAGCGCAGCCAGAAATGGAGAAGCGTGATAAGTCTATGTATTATGAGGTCTGTGGTCGTAAAGGCCCCTTGTAGACACAAGTGGGGAAAACAGCGTTTTTATTTTTTTTCCAGATTTGAAAATTTGCGCAATCTGGCGACACTTATCAACAAACCAAATCAAGCTTGCCATAAGCTTTCATATTATGTGGGAATATGCTGTTTTAGTAACCTGGATTGTAGAACATGAAAAAGTTGGCGGGATCGGGGATTAAACACAGGTCGTCTCTGTGATTCCATATAATTTAATCTGAGCTTCGTCGAATGCAGTAAACTCGTCACTTTTATCGCTGTATATTGTATGTCTGAAATAGTGCGACAAAACTTCCACGGGAAGTGACTATTCACATCAAAACGGTAAGAAAAAGCTCCCTTGAAGAAATGTCAAAAAAGGTTAGCATCATTAGTGGTCGAAGTGAGGCGGTATGCACCGGTATGGCATACCAGCTCTGGTTTTTGAGAGCTAAAAGCATACCATCACTGAAACACACGGTATGCATGTTGTTATATATCACTTTTTGATATGTCGAGGCAAGTATTAGGAAAACAGGTAGTATTAGGTCTCTGTTTCTCTCCCACTTCGAACACTGATCATTACAAATGATAAGTAGCTTAACGTGTCTTTAAGGACCTACCGCTTTCGACAGAACACAACTGACGGTGATTATGATTTTTTACAGTGTGTTGTAAATTCTCAGGCACTTCCTGTTACGCATTGAAATAAACTTGAAAGAAAAAGAGTCGACATAAGTAAGTCTTTCACTTCATTTTGATTGATATAAAGGGGTGCATTATATCTAAAGATTGCATAAATGGAGTTTTTAAGTAGCAAAGGGGAAGGAGGAGTCTTGAGAAGTGTTTTTGTATGGCTAGCTGCCTTTCCTTCTCCATACCGGGCGAAAAGAAGTCACCGACACAAAAGCCTGGGTGCGGTCCTTCAAGGAATCTGTTGATGATCCAATTATCGCCAGGTGCGTGCATCTCTCGCTGTCTTCTGTCTGCATATTGTTCCGTCGACTTTGTTGACGACTTTCAGCAGTGAATACATTGACTTCCTGTTGAAATTAAAGTGGCGAAATTTCAATCGAATAACAAGGGGAAAAGAAAGAAGAAACAAGAGAAAGAAAGAAAGAAAAGTAACATCCGGCACTTTTGCACTCTTTTTGCACAAATTGCTTCCAATCTCATTATTTTATTTATCGCATGGAAGTTGTAACGACCGGTAATCAGTCACCCAACAAGGATTGAGTGAGGTTAATAAACCACGAATATTTTGGGCATGATTTCTGGTGTCGTAACTTCAGTTTATCGTATTTAAGTTATTCCAAATTGCATTTATCACACACACAAAAAATGTTTTTCTCAACAGGAATTTAAAATTTATATTTATGGCTGAGAGAGGTGGCTGTTGGTTATAGCACTGTATACAGTAGGCTATATCCCTGAAATAGGGCTAATGGCGCAAACTGAAAGTGCCTAAATAAACGTTTCAAGAGAGATAGCAAAATAAGAAGTATTAAGGTATCATCAAAAGTTTACTGATTTGAGTTTTCTTGCAGCTCGATTTACAATTGAAGACTTGTAGTAAATAAAGCACTAATAATAAGTGCCATTTTTCAACTTCCGAGAAGAAACCGTTTTTATATTTTTATTTTCATTTAAAATAACACGTCTCATCATTTATAAATAACAAATAAAAGGGCTAAGCCATGTGTTTGGGCTTTGATTCTTAGCTATGTTAGACCTAATAACATATATTGTTATTCATGTGAAAAGACAGTTTTCACAAAAATAGCACGAGGTGTCTTATTTACACTATAATGTCTTACAGTTATAATAATTTGCACTATCTTTGAAAACGTTTCCTATTTTGCTGAAGAATGCTGAAAAGTGAAAATCTTCAACAAACAAAAATAGTAACTACATTTTAGTTTTCTTTTTCATTGTTAACAAACCAGCATCGAACCGTTGTTCATCAGCTGGGAAAGTTAAGTCAACCTTTTCCTTTTTTCGTCGTCTTCGTCATAATTTCCCTATGTCATGCGATCAGAGCATCCATCGTAATACAGCTTGAAGTAGCTATTTGACATGTAGATCCTTCAAGTGGGAGTTGCCAGGGATTCCGCCAGGATTTTCAGTTTGGGGGGGGGTAAAGTCAAAATTGAAAAGGTGTAAGTGGAGTTTTGCACAGTTTCTATCATTTTTTTTTACCGTAAACATTTTAAAGTTAGGGGATGCTTTCGAGGATTTGGTGGAGTGACACCCCCACGGGGGGGGGGAGAGTCTGGCGGAATCACTGGGTAGCTCCTACCATGAATACCGTGGAAACCTCGCGCGGAAGGGGAGAGAGAGAACCTCTTGGCTAAATAACCTATAAATCCCTTCAGTCTTTTTCCTCCTACTCTGTTCACTACAATCGTACCTTGAATTTAATTCTAACCAGTTTCTTTTTCTGTTGTATGTTGAAGGCTATTGTTTTTTCTTATCTTTTTGTTCAAGCTCTTCAGATTTATTAATTCTTCTTCTCCAGACTATGCTTCGAAAATTTGTCGACTTCTTAGCTGTTCGTTCTTCGGATCGAACGTTTCTTTCTTTTTTTTTCTTTTTGTTCGGGACTGGATTTTTCGGTATTCTCATACTTTCGGTATAGCTACATATTCTACTACTATTTCCATTTTTTATATTTGTTGTTTATCTTCACTTCCTGTTGTTCACTTTTTAAATCTTCCAATGTATTTTTAAGGTGCTTCTTTACTCTCATTATTTTTATATCTGTAAAATTGTAAAAAGGTGGAAGAGAATAATAGAACAATCAGCTGTTAAATGAAGTGATTGATAGTTACTTTTAAGAACATACATTTGGCTAAGCATATTTCATTGCCCGCTAATTGTGACAGCATCAACTTAGGCAATCAGATGTTATGTTTCATAGATTCGTTAAATGCGTTCTATGCATGATACCCAGCTAATTTTCTTTTGTATTATCTTACCAGTGTAGCCAACAAATAGTCATTGACAAGTCAAATGTTGTACTGGCTCCACTGTAGCGTTCTCGGAAGTTTAGTAATTAAAACTGCGGGTTAAGCAAACAAACAAACAAATAAAAGTTTTCTCATGCATGTCATTGCTAAATTTACTTTACATTTCTGCTTTATTATATTACTGACAGTGCCATTTTTTTAAAAATTGTAAGCTATAACTAGAATTCAAAATATGTATCAAATTATTTATTGGAGAACTTCGTTACCGACTGATATCTTTCACAATTAAAAATACCTTAATTTAAATGCGCGTGCATGTTATCCGAAATTATAATTTATTTCCAAATAGATAACATATCAGTTTGTTCTTTCTGATGATTGACAAACTTCCGAAAACTTAATTAATAATAATAATAATAATAATAAAACTCTTTCACCGTGATGGTCAGTCTTGTCAGCGATGAAATAAAGAACAAAAGAAAAGGAATTCTAATAAAGGCATTGGTATTAGCATTATCTACAGAACACATTTCAGCGATTACAATGCTTACCTGGAATCTTGTACACCAATTTTTTTGCTTCGGTTTTCTTTTATTATTATTATTAAAACAACTAATGTAATCAATAATACCAAACATAATGGGACCTTATTAAATCAGAAGTCTTTAATTGTTGAAGCATTCAGGAAATATTTTGTAGATAGCTTTAATATCGAAAGAGACAATTTGATTCTCGATTCTCAATCCAATGAGAACAGTAATGCTATAAGTATTCCTAACATTACAACTAATGGATAGGTCAGCCATAAGAAAATTAAAAAATCATACAACTATAGGAAATGACTTTATACCAAATTATGTAGTAAAAGGATATTCTCAATATTTTTGGCTCGAATTTTGACTGAGTTATTTAATCTTTCACTTAGGCAAGGTATATATCGAATGGAGTGGAAATCAGCCTTTATTATTCCCGTCCACAAAGGTGGCGATTGTTCCTTATTGTCAAACTATAGACCAATTACTATCTTAAATACCATGGCTAGACTATTTGAATCTATTGTATGTGAACATCTGCAGTTTAGTTTGGAACATATGTTCAAAGAACAACAACATGGGTTCATTCCAGAGAAATCTGTGGCCACAAATCTTTGTCAGATTACAAATGAACAGGTTTTATTACAAGATGTCAATGTGATGCTATTTATATAGATCTGGCTAAAGCATTTGATAGTGTTCATCATCTGGTTCTAATAAATACATTTAGTAAGGTTCGATTATCACCCACATATCAAAAATGGTTCTAGAGTTTTCTATCTGGTAGAATGCTTAAAATTAAAATAGGAAATGCCATATCAAGAAGGTACAGTAAGTAACGGCATTCCCCAGGGATCACCTTTGAGTCCACTTCTATGTAATATTTTTATGTATGATATTTCTGAAGTTGTAAAACACTCTAAGCTGTTATTATATGCTGACGATCTAAAACTTTATAGAGAGGTAAATAACTATAGTGACAACCAATTATTGCAAGATGATCTCAACAGTATAACTGCAATATGTACTAAGAATAAAATCGGGGTAACTGCTTTCAAAACTAAAATTCATTAGATACACTAAGAAGACGCAATACTACGTCAGTAAATATAAACAAAATGGACGTTCTGAAGGTATACACTATTTCAAGGATCTTGGTATTTAGCATATTTTGATTCTAAACTTTAATAATCACATCACAAGAAGTGCAGGTGAGGCTAGAAAATTAATAGGATATATTTTAACCAACGGTATGAATTTGCCAATATTGAGACGTATCGAACACTATACAAAACTCTTATAAAAGCAAAATTAGAATATGCTAAAACGGTGTGATTAAAAACAGCAATAACACTATTGAATCTGTACAAAAATCTTTTATTAGACTCCTATGATACAAAGTCAATTTGTCATATTATTCATACGACTACAACTCCTGGTGCGACATCCTCAAACTTGAAACTTTGGAGCAACGAAGAAAACACACAGACAAATAATTCCTAGCCAAGATTTTGGATAATATAATTCAAAGCTCTTATTTTATAGAAAAACTCAGTTTTGTTATACCCTTGTACATCACTCGAAAGCACCAGCTGGTAACATTTGACAAAGGCGCCGTACTTTCAAATCGAATAATGCGTCATTATAATGAATAGTAAATTACCTCCACATTTGTAATTATGTTCAGCATTTATACGATAATGTGTATTTAATGAGCATGTACTTGTATTAGATAATTTAATTTAACTATGTAGTTATGTAATCCTTTTTTTTTCTTCAACAACTCTGACTTCATAGTTGGTACCATATTCTTTGTTATTTTGTAACCAGTTCTTTACTTACATCTGTAGCCAACATGTATCCTTATGTTGCAGTGCTATATTGGTATTATATTGTTCATAGCACTCTAATAAAGATATTTCTATTATTATTATTATCTTTCATTTCAGTCCCCGTCCAGCCAGATGGCACGAGTAGGCTGGGTACTAAGGACGTTAATGCTGGCTCGAACACCAAACATCATCCGGGATCGAAAGTCGTCTCATCGAGTTTTCCGACGGTGTGCTGCCGGTACAGAACTCGTTGACTGGCTGTTGTCACTTAGTCCAGCGGTTCATACTCGACACCAGGCAACGGCTATGTGGCAGGCTCTTCTCGAAGAAGGAGTGATCTCGCACGGTAAGTTCATTGTATTCTGCTTTCTGTATGTGTAATTATAAGCAAGAACTGATTGAGTATCTTCCGTAGGAACATCCTTACTTTTATTTATTAAAATCAACTAAGTCTATGTGCAATACCCGTTCCACCCAGATTGGCGCGTGAAAATTGAAGTGCAGGTCAATTGTGTAACATGCTGTAAAATAACACCACGACAATACGATACGTGCAGGCCATGGTCAATATTCTTTGCTTGCAAATGTTACGAAGACTGTCTCAGAACCGCGACAAACTTCAATCCTCAGAGCGCCTATTGTTAATACGTATAGAATATTATTACAATTCGAGAACTTCTTTACCACTCCATATAAAAGGCTTTTATAGGACAGTGTATTGCGGCGTGACAATCGAAGACTGTTGTGGTTATGAGACAGTCCTTCGTAATATGTCAACCCACATTTTTTTTTATTATTATTAATATGGCGTTGTATAATAATCTTAGTGCAAAGCTAAAGAACTGTAAGTAATTTTGTCATTTTTGAACGATTCTTTCTCAGTTTTCTAAGGTTACTTTATAATCAGTTCTTGTACATATTTTGTTGACAATATTCCTTCATTCGCTCCCGCTCCGGCTTTCGCATCGTGCTGCTTCAACAGATAGAGGGAAAAGTGACAACATTTACTATGATTTTGATCGCTCAGTTGGTTAAAGCAATGGGCCGAGCTCTGTCGCCTTAAATTTGTTCACTAGTTTTCTAGAATACCGAAACATCTTAATTATTGGTAAATTTAAAACCTGGAAATTATATAAAAAATGCACAAAGTGTGTTCAAATAATGAAACAAAAGGTGGTCACAAGTAGACTGCATTGGTGTGCAGGAGTTGTTTTTAAAGTGAGAAAGAAGTGCAAGCTTTTCTTTAGAGTGTAACATTACGGCACTCTAGCGGAAGAACAATAATGCTTATTCATATATTGGCGGTGATCGTTACTTCTTCCTACCTGAACGTGTCAAATTCTGTCAACCAAATTATATGACTAAAATCATATTTCTGATTGGTTGATGGACTTGACGTCATGTTCAAAGGCGGTAATTTTGACGAAATGATGGAATTAGATTTTTTTTTAATTAACTTCATCGTTACTTCTAATAAACAGGTGAAACAGTACATAGTGATCAAAGTTCACCTCATTTGACATTCCCGATTTTCA
The DNA here is from genome assembly GCA_022664845.1 of Lepisma saccharinum. Lineage (NCBI taxonomy): Eukaryota > Metazoa > Arthropoda > Insecta > Zygentoma > Lepismatidae > Lepisma > Lepisma saccharinum. Next base: position 39,885 of record JAGDQP010006418.1, on the reverse strand, counting down.
TTTTCCAGTGCGCATCGTGAACATTTCTCACGATTCGCTGAAAATTTTGTCTCATTATTTTGGTTAGTCTTTTCCAGGGTCGTACTGCAAAATAAAATTCGGCCCTTGCATTTTATTAAAAACCGTCACCTCCCTAATTAAACTTATTAAATTAAAGAGCTCTTTGGATACAGACAGTGTTGTTTTCTTTTTATTATTATTATTATTATTATTTTTACTCGGGGGAACGCAGGAAATTTTACCCTGTGGGAACTGCGGATTTTAAAAAGTAGAACTACCAACTAATTTTGCAGTTTTGATACTCTTTGAGACTTACAATTCAAAATTTAAGTCAAAAGGCTTCAAAGAGACTCCTTTGAATGATTGATCTACATTATCTTTTCTAGACCTGCAAGCTGTATGATATGCACTACGATGAGACTGTTTTATCAACATCTCATATTCAACAAGTGGTGACAAATTGTTATTTAGCCCCGTCTTGGAAGCGTAACCAGTGGTTTTTTACTTTTTGCTATATGGACTCTCGGAGCTTGCGATACCTCACATTCCCCCTAGACACACACACACACGTTTGAATTTGCTGGGGGATTGGCAATCCCCTTCGTTCTCCCCATTTCTAACACTGTCTAACGGAGACTTGGAATTTGGAATGTGAGAACAAGCAATAAAGAAGGTAAACAAGAAAATGTGAAATGGAGGAATAAGATACAACGTCAATGTATAGACGAAATACGATAGAAAGGAGAAGGAGAGTTGGAATCAGGAAATTTTAATATAGTCTACGAAGGAAGCAGGCATGGATTGCAGAATAGAAAAGTTGTTGATAAAACTGTGATAAAAGTAATCCCTCCGACAGTACTAGCGATGAAGTTATTGAGCTACCTTAATTATTCAAACGTTTATGACTACCTCAGAAACAGACGAGATGAAGGTGGAGATAATATATAAACTGATTGAACAAATTGAAGATGGAGTAGTGTTATGGAAAGAGGAAAGATCAGAAGAAGTAGTGGGAGCCTGTCTAGGAAAGCGTAACGGGAGAGAAGAAAAACTCCCAGTTGGAGTGGTTTCCTTACTAAAACCAGCAGCACACTATCGCGCATTGTTAGGTAATTAGTTTTTGTGCGGCTTTAGATCTGTGCGAAGCTAATATCTAGTTCAAGAATCATAAACGAAGATATATACGGTGAAACATGGAAAGGCGCTGGAGGAAACAGAAGAGGTGAACTTCGGAAGAAGACGACAAGGATGTTCCGTGTTCCCTGCATTTTTTAAAATATGTATGTTGTTAGGTTAGTAGATAGAACCCTATGAAAGGCAAATGCAGTAATAGTAGGTACGGAACAAATGAGGACCACTAAGTACGCAGATGTTCAAACAATATTAGCAAAGACGAGGCAGAATTGCAGGTGATGATGAAAGAGGTAGTAAGACCTGCTGGAAAGTTTAGAGTTAAGCTTGATGTAAGAAGAACTAAAGTGGTAAAAGTCAGAAAAGAGAAGAAACAGTGAATATTGTGCTGATGGGAAGGAAACTAAAACCGGCGGAATTATTTTAGTACTTGGGTAGTTTGGAGACTTTGCGTCAGAGCCGAAGGAGGTCTAAAGGGGGGGGGGGCTGCTACCCAGGTGCCTCACTCGTTAAGGGAACACGCCAAAGGTAAATAAGATACTTTTACGATTACAGGAAATAGGTAACAGACTCTAACGGAGCCTTTTGCCCAAAGCGGGAGTCCATAACACAGGGGCCCCAAATAGCTTAATCCAACACTGCTTGAAGTGGAAGCTACTCTGAGCAGAAAAGTGGACTGCATGAAACGTGAAGAAAGAAAATTGGAAGCCTTCTAAAGGTACATGTGGAGAAAAGTGAAAGAACCCGGTAGACGGATCAGATACGTAAAGTGCTAAAAAAAAGTAAGAGAGAGAAATAATACTGGAGAAACTAAGAAATCTGGCAGAGATGGTATACTTAAAGATTCAATTGAATGTGTGGTTGAAGGGGAAGGAGGGAGAGGAAGAAACTGGATATAACTTCTTAGCAGTGGTAAGGAAGATAAATACCAACAGAACGGTAAAAAGATGAGCACGTTGTAATATGGAGTTATTACTCTTCAAGACAGTTCGGGCAAAACACTATTTACGATTAAAGCAATTAGTTATTGATTAGAGTTCTATGATTTTTAAGTTGGCTGAAAGTAAAAAATAAGTAATTCATTGATAAATCTCTTTATAAAAAAATTTCAAGAGACTATAAATATAATGTAAGTTATTTTCACAGGCATCTTACGGGATTTTAACGGGCCTAGAAAGATGCCTTTACTTATGATCCATTCAGTACTTGATTTTTGCACGGAATGAGACCATATAATTCTGTTGAGCAATAGGCCCTCACCGCCCAAGGTCTACTTTGAACTGAAAGAAGAGATCTCACCCTTTGGAGATGTCTTTTAGCGGGTTTTATTCCAAAGGCGATGATCCCCTTCCCGCTATTACCTCCAGTACAATATGATCGACCTTGTTAGGTGCAGCCGGCTGCACCTGTTGGGAAAACGCTTTGAATTGTCGTGGAGAGTACCCATGGCCTCTCCTGATGTCCTGAGGGATAGGGCACCAAAAGGGCTGGGAAAAAAACTCTCACTGATAATTCAAAACGTCCGTTTGGAACCGCTGTTCCAAACATTCCCAACGTTTCTTAGTAGCAACTTTTCATTGTTTTGAAAAGCATTGTTGATAGAACAAAGAATCACTACAAGACTAAGTATTAACAATAACAATTAATTTACCTGTTGAGTTTTAATTTCTTCAAGGTTATTTTATTATTCCCGGTTATTGTTAAATATTTTCTTGTAAGGAATTGCACACACCAAAGAAATTGTTGGAAAATTAAGAAATGAATAGATTTATCAGCAAACTGCCTATTTCTTTTTTAAAATTAATCTTATCTTATTGGGTAAGCAACATTTAAGGAAGTGAGGGGGAATCATTACAGCAAGGAAAATTCCAAATTTGAAAAAAAAAAAAAAAAGTGGTTTGCAAAACGTTTTAAATGGAGTTTGGTCCGGAGTGATTCAGAGACGGGCGATAAGGAGAAAGAAGGAAAGGAAAAATTCCTAGAAAGTTCCGGATTGTGGCTGTAGGAACGAATGGAGATGAATTGGACGGAGAGGGTAAGCAATGAGAAAAGACTGGGGAAGATGGAAGAGGACTCTTATGATAACCATAGGAAAAAAAGGAACATAAGTTGGATTGATCACATACTAAGAAGAGACTGTCTGAAGAGTTTTAAAGGGTAAGATTGAAGCAAAGAGAGCAAGAGGAAAAATAAAGTAGTGACAAATTGCGTGAAGACCGATACGTCGTTGGAATGGCAATATTAGAAGAGATCTTTCAAAGGTGGATGTTATGATGAAAACTGGCTTGATCTTGCCCAGGATAGAATCCAATGGCGAATGTTTGTTACAGCGGTGATTAACTTGTGATTTCCGTAAGCCATCGAGTTAGTTTGAAAACGTCCTTGCTTACTTTCACTTACCGTATCCAAAATAATATTAAAACGTTAATTTCATAAGCTCTTTCAGCATTTGAAGCGTATGCGCGAATAAACTTCTATGTTACAGTTTGTGTGTATTGAGAAAACGACAAGGAAATTGAAACTTGTCCGCAGAGCTGGGTAGCGCTGGATGATATAACATATACTTTTGTTCCATCAATCCAACATACCGTGATGGGCAAAACGGCTGCTTTTTCATAGCAGTGATAGCAGTAATATAATTTCTATTTTAAAATATCTGTAAAAAATAGCAGTTAAAATAACAGTTTAGGGAAAACGTTTTAAAATGGGAGTTATTTGTTCCCAACTTAAAAATCAGTGTAAAAGCACCATTTTAGACTAACTCACACATATATCTGTAGCATATCTGTGAAGTAGAGTGATAGACAAGCATTAGGACTTGGTAGAGTAGTTAATGTTATAACTGTGGGGAAACTATTGTATGTAATTATCGGACCTTTTAGAGATTGTCACATATTCTCTTCGCGAGTACAAATATATATAATTAAAAGTTAATAATAAGTTGAAACTCCGTCTATAAACGAGAACTATTTGACAGAACAAACAAAAATACGTATTACATAATAATCTTCGGATTAAATATATTTATGAGCTTTTCGCATCTTTGCGTCAGATCGGGATGAGTTACGTAGAAGCTGAGGAAAGTATCAGCCAGAGCCTTACACTTACCATAACAGCAGTAACACCACCGCCCTGATGAATTTGAGGAAATATTCAGCCGCAGGCTTTGAATTCGAATAAGCGAACGCTTGGTGGTAGAGCGTTGGCGTAGCATTCGGAGGTCGTGCGTTCGACCCCAGCGGCCGACCATCCTGACTGATTTCTTCCAGGTTTTTCTCAGTCACCAGGCGAATGCCGGGATGGCATCTTCAACATAAGGCCCTGGCCGACATCTTCCCGAATCCTTTCCCCTCCCCTATCTTGGCCCGAGTCTTAAATGCCTAAAGGTCATAAATAAAATATTCGAATTCGGCATTTTCCTGGTGTGACAAGAAAATCCCTTAAAAAAAACACACTCACACACAGAGTCAGGACGGTCGGTCGCTGGAATTGAACTTACGACCTCCCGAATGCTAAGCCAACGGATCATCGAAACTTGTTGTGTACACGAAATTACAACTTTGATAGTATCAATTAATACAAGATTTAACATATGAGCATAACACCACAAGTGAACTTGTTGGGGATAATCTTTAGTCAGTTATACCCAAAGTGTATCAGTCACATAGGGAAGAATATTATGTATAACACTGATCTTTCAATATTATATCCTTAGTCATGTGAATCTGTATAGAGAACATCCCTGCTTGGTTCATTTCTTTTACAATTGTATCTTTTACAAGCTATCCGATAGTACAAATAATGTCATTTACAATATTCTTTAGTAATATCATAAATGATTTCCCTCGAAAAATCGCAACTTTTGCTTAATCAATACACATACTATTTCCCTGTTCTAGAAAACAAGTATTATATTTATTTAAAATTATTATTATTTCTAAAAGAAAAAAAAAACAAAAAACAATGCTATGATTCTCATATCTATTATCCAGTATATGAGCAGCTTCCATTTTATTCCCTCGATAACTCAGTCTGCGTTTACCTATTAATTTGATTACTTCAATAATTCTTTCCATAACATTACGTATTGAACGAATTTGATCACGTCTAGCAGTCATCTGATGTGAGAATAGCAAATTTTGCAAATGCCAGACTGTACAACCTCACTTGTCAGTAAGTATTAAAAGTGTTTACAATAATTGAAATTCATAACGTTCTGCAACAATGGTTATATTAAAAAAAGAAAAGTAAGTTCGAACGTTATAATTGTAAGTTTCTCAATTAAATTATTCTAAGTTAAACTATTACAAATTCTTAAATTTCTCCTCTTTGTGTTGACTGCGTTAATAGGCATTTTCCAGATGGCCAGTCCGGCCCTGATGTTTTTCCAGGACGGGAACCAAATATGTCATTTTTCTGATAGGCCTATCACGGTTTTGACTTTTAAAATTAGTCCCGTGATCCGGGCCAGCCTCCCCTGAGATGCCAAGGTCTCGATTTTCTTCGAAGAGTGTCAAAAAAAAACAAAGTTGTATTTTGGATAGAGAAATAGACTCTGCGTTTTTTGATATCGAGTATCAATACTAGTCGCAAGATAAAAAAAGATCGATATATCGAAAACTTAAATATCGATCAATAGGCCTATTTATCGTTCATACACAAAGATCGTTGGTTAATTTTATACTTCATATCTGAAAACCATTGGAAATTGAATATCGAATCATCTTTGCAAATTAATATCGTTCACATCGAAAAATCATTGGAGTCGAATATTGTTCATATTGAAAGATTTTTGGAAATCGACTATCGATTATACAAAAATTTCGTCAGATATGGTATTCGATATATCAGTTTTCGATATTTCAAAATATTGATACATTAATGGATATTTAAAAAATGGCACAGACCAAGCTAGAAGTACTATATAGTCAGGCCTAGTAAAATTGTTTAGAAATAACTTTGTAGAATATTAGTTATTTTCAATAGTAAATTACACACTTTGAATGTAGTATTATGGTATATCTCATTAGTTCTGTGTAGAGAAAGAATATATATTACCACAAACTTGTTTTTAATAACTTTAAACACTATTCGAAATGATAAATCTTGGTTTATAAAATCACTTTTATATTTTGTGTGTGGAAAAATATATTCATCCACTAAGATAGGACTTGTAAGAAATTGTGTCTGGAAACAGAAAAACAACTACGTTGCCCTCTGTTAATTAGTTCCAGGACCATTATATCTTTATTTTAAAATAACTTGAGTTTAGAAACTAAATATAGGTTACATTATTTATATTTTCAACAATATTCCGGGTTTGGTCTGTAAAAAAAAAAAAGGTTTGAGACCCGAAGTGACCATCAGATAGATTTGTTTCCCAATCAATAGCATTCCGTGAGCGTGAGGGGATAATATAGTGAATCCACTTATTGATTTGTATCAAAATAGCATCCTCTGACCATGTACCGAAAAAGAATTCATACACGCACATGGAAGTTGTCAAAGATTTTTTTTATTTTTTCGTTTTGCTTTGTATATAGTCAGAAGATAAACCAACTGGTAAAATGATGAATCGTTATCGCAGAAGGTGGGTGTTGGGCTCAATTTTCTTGCAGTGGACGTGGTGGCACTTAAAGAACAAATCCTGCACTACTTGACCTTGTTTTTTTCCCCCTAGTTATTCATTTCGGCGGCTGATAGATTTGCTTTTATTGCAAAGGACGCTTGTCCAAGTTGTCTGACATTTTGCAGATAAACCAGATTGCACCCTTGAAGAACAAATTGCTTCATGTTGTTTCTGTTCTCAGTAAGAATCAAGGAATCGCTGGACAGAAGCCAGAGTGCTCAAAGGAATTTCGATGACCTCGTTGTATGTCATAGCTCGAGATCTTCTGTGTGAATTAATGATCAATGAGAAGACGTCGAACACACCTCACCCACTCTCAACTCTAAATATGGCCATGATCCGGGCCAGCCTCCTGTATGATACTCATTTACAGAGGATCGTTGTGAGCATTGGGTAGCTTCGAGTCTGGCTGCGGATTGCCAGGTTCTCAATTTCACCATCTCAAAGCCGAGATAGTACTCCACAAAACAGTCTTACTATTTCATGAAACGTGTCGTAAGTTCAAATTATGTATACAGGAGAACTATTCAAAATAGCATTTCCCATCCAGTTGGATTGCAGAAAAACCTATGTAATATCTTGGAAAAGAAACAATTACAGTATATCATATAGTTGGGTGTTTATTCAGTTATGCCATTGTTTCATAAAAGAAGTTATTGTTGTTACGCAACTCGTTTAGTTTCCCAGACATATCTTAGCACATCACAAGAGACCTTGATTATTTACAATTGTTTGCTGAGAGTGAAAGGTAGAGTGACCAACTATTTATAAAGCAAACCCGGGACGCAACAAAGCAAAAGCAAAAAATAATGCATATATTAATATGTACGTGTGTGTGTGTGTGTGTGTGTGTGTGTGTGTGTGTGTGTGTGTGAGAGAGAGAGAGAGAGAGAGATAATAATAATAATAAATCACAGCCATATGCTCTCCTCTCCCAACCCGTCTGGTCAGCGTGGGAGCAGTAGACCAACTCCTCCCTTCGGGGAGAGGCCTCATCCACTAGTGGATTGAATATGGCTGTGATTTATTATTATATATATATGTGTGTGTGTGTGTGTGTGTATGGATGTATGCATGTATGGATTGATGGATGAAAACTTACTAACATTAGAAGACATTTTGAATAGATTGTTATCGTAAATAATGTAGCATGTATAATACTTCTGTAACTTTGTTTCCTCTTAACAAGTAAACTGTCTCCGGTGGGACACGAGAATCTGCATGAAACTTGCACAGTACGTTGATGATTTGTTCAAATAAACACTCCTAGGGATGCCAATTTTCGAAAAGAAAAAAGTGTTTTTCGATTTTCGAAAGTAGAGTTTTTCGTTTTTCGAAAAATTTTAGTTTTTTTTTTTTTTGCTCTTCGAAAAAAAATCGATATTTTTTTAAAATCGTTTTTCGAAAAAAAAATATCGTTTTCGGACTTTTTCGTTTTACTTTTTTCGAATTTTTCGGTTTTAGTATTTTTTTTTTCGAAAATTTTTCGTTTTCCAAAAATGTTTTTTCGAAAATTTTCATTTTCCAAAAATGGTTTTTCGATAAACCTGTGAAAGTTTAATTTGGATTCATCAGTATTAATTTAAGAGCATCTCCTTTTTCATTTTCTGGCAACACCCTTGTCCGTTTTTACTCGCTTCTCACAACTAATAGTCCGGAATGCCCGAAGTATGTTTGCACATTTATAAAGCTCTTATAACAGAAAACAGCCCATTAAATTCGTTTTTGTTAATAATTTTGTTCATTTTTGCACTTTTATGGGGGGTCACCCTCTCCCCATGGTCCGATTTTCTCCCCAACGAACTTGACCTCTCACTTGAACCAATCTGTGAAAGTTTCATTTGAATGGTTCACGCGTTCGATAGTTATCGCGAGACATACATACATACAGACAACACAAATGCCAAACGACTCAACTAGAAGACCTTCGCTAATGCTCGGTCAATTACTAGTACAAAGGTTCTGAGAACAGTGTGAAAGTTTTATTCGAATTGGTCAGTATTCATTTTTCCTTGTCTAGCGTTCTCATCCCCCTTTTCATTTTCTGGCTACACCTTTGTCCGATCACCCACGCCCCCAACCAATAGCCCGGAATCTCCGAAGTATGTTTGCACATTTATAAAGCTCTTATAAGTTACAACAGAAAACAGTCCATTAAATTAGTTTTTATATAATAATAGTTTTCTTGTTGGATTTTTTCTTCACATTTTTGCCCTTTTAGGGGGGGATTCATCCCCTCCCCCTTTTCCGATTTTCTTTCCAAACGAACTTGACCTGTAATTTGAACTAATAAACAATCTGTGAAAGTTTCACCCGAATCGGTTCACGCGTTCGGTAATTATCGTGACACACACACACACAGTCAACACAAATGCCGAGCATCTCAACTCGTAGACAACACTTCGCTGGGTCAAAGTTGACCTCGCGATAAACCTGTCAGTCAGCTTCATTCAGATTCGCCAGTATGCATTTTAGCACTCAAACGTACCAGTGCACAGTATACTGTAGTTACTGTAAATTTAGTTACTGTAAATAAAAAGATGTAATTCTTTAGCACAATAAAAAAATAACAAATGGTAGAGTGCAAACCTCTGGGGCTAGGGGTCGTAGCATCGATCCCTGCTCATGGCATATATTTTTTTTCTTTTTACAAACTATTCAGTTCAGAATTGAACGGGACTTGTGAGCATATAAACTAGGGTGACCAGATTAAGGACAAAATGCCGTCTTGATGTCTGTCATCTGGTCTGTAGTTTTTTTCTTCAATTTTATCATTTAAATAAATAATGAGGCTATTGCAACTGTGACAAATCTATTTTCCGAAAAGTGTATCGCCACACTGTGTGATAATCGAGAGAATCACTCAGAAGCATGAGCGTCGCCAGAAAATTTTCCAGGGGATTCAAGTGGTAGTTGCCTGTGTTTCTTCCTTAGTTTGCACGGGCCATAAAGAATAATATATGGCATATGTACATTATTATTATTATTATTATTCGAGAAGTTAGAAAGATACGATATAAGTATAGATATTGTAAATAAACTTCAACGTGAAAGAAGTTTACGGTACGTAAAAGGAGACTTTTTCATGTTTTTACAAAATGTGGAAACATTTTATTTCTTGATTGCGAATACGAATTGTTAGTAAATAAGAAGCTCTGCAAATAGGCAATTTCACGATTACTGAATGCTGTTAATAATACTGAACTGTATTGTTCACCGGAATCGGTTAATTTGGTTTAGAAATGTTCTTTAAATCTATATTTGTTTGATTGCGTAATTCAACTACAACTTTACAAAACAAATCCAAAGGTTTTTTAATGTTTACTCTTCCAAAATATAAATGTAACAACAAAAATATATATATATAAAAATAATAAATAGAATTATTATATAAGTAAGGATTTACTGCCGAACATTTAAATTTGAACTAGTCATTATTAGTGATTAGAAGGCAAAGACTCTTGGGAAGAAGTGCACCGAGACGGCAGGGGATGACTGACTTCTACACTTCTTCCACTTTCCCGGCTAATCAGAAACAGAAGGTGGTGGAAGTCGAAGAACATGGTTCGGTCTTGCCTTGTGTATTTTTACGTATCATTTGTTCGCGACTGCAAAGGTCACACAAATGAATACAGAAAACTTCACTTTTGTCCTGGAATGAAACATTGGTAAGTTGTAGCGACACCGCATCACGCCTCGCCAGGGACGTACGTATTTAGGGAGTCTGGTTGGACCCCCGAAATTCATTATTTGTTTGTTTTTGAAATAGACAAAATTATAGGGATTTTACAAGAAAAATTTTTTTTGGGAGTCCAGACCACTAAATACGTCTCTGGTTACGCGTTCTGCAGTGTGGGAGGTGACGGTACAGCTCGACAGTGTTTCATTCCAAGGCGAAAGTGAAGCAGAAGTGACTTCTGTTGATTGAATCATAAAACATTCTGTACACTTCGACCAATATTCCAGCCCCTCTCTCAATACCTTGCACTTAATATGGGCAACTATTTTATATATATATATTATCTTCCTATAGGACCTAGATTCCCCTACCAAAATTTCAGTGTAGGTTTCAATATGATCTCATTGACGGTCTCTTTGTAAGTTTCAAAAGCCTCATATAATATTGTTACCAGTGATTGATCTCATATCAAGAAAATAACGACAGAATTATCCTATAGAAAAATCTAGACGTTCATTTTCTGTTCAGCAGTATCAGAAAAATGAAAGGAGGCGGTAAGTATATCAGAAGGTGAAAACAGGACATTCTGCGGGAGATTTTGAGAAGAGAATTACATTTCTTAATCATATGCACCACTTAGAATCACGCAGGATAAAACTTAAAAAAAGAAAAAAGAAAAAAAGTACTGTCCCGTGAAAATCAGTACACCTGGTCAAAGTTACGTAAATGCTAACGCTTCTTGAATAAAGGCTTTTGCAAAGGAAAGCTAATGATCTTTAGTTATCTTTTCCATTATCCCACTCGCTTCTGTTTCTTTTCATATCGGAGCAAGTGAGTTGTAATTTGAATTTACTTAGGGCATTTTGCCTCTATGTCACAGCCCGGGATAGGGTAGGGAAAAGGATAAGAGAAGAAATCAATCAGGGCCTTAGATCAAGGTATCATCCAGTTTTTGCTCCCGTGTGACTGAAGAAAACCCTGAGAAAATCTCGGTCAGGACGGCCGGCCGCTGCAATAAAACCCAGAACTTCCAAAATGCAAAGCCAATCCACTAACAACTGAGCTACGGGGGAGTGAGTCGTCGTATCTCTATTGTGGATTACTGTGTCGCAGTAATTCCACTTCGAACTGCCTTTGTCGCGAGTAAAGTGTTCCCATTTGCCCAGCGGTAAATGAGAACGATGTAGGTTTCACGAAACCGAGTTCACAGTGACATTGAGACAAACAGATTTCGGGGAATACTCGAATTATCTTCGCCGTAACCAATGCACGTAAGTATTGAACGTAGGGTCGGGACTTTCCCTAAGTTCAATCCTTCTTCATATTACTTACAATAGCACGTGTATAAGAAAAAAACTGTAACATTAATACCCAATGATGCTACTGCGACTGACTGTTAAAACAAGCAAAAACTGCTGACATTCGGCTTCAGCTTACATAGAACTATATAGCTACTTCTACACCGTATATCTATAACTACAGAGAAACATTAGTTGTATCAAAGTACCGTGAGTTACATTAACTGTATTAAAATAAATATTCGTGGATTTTTTTTTTGTTTCATCAAAAGTTCTTTTCCTTTTTCGTCTTTCGATTTTTTTTTATATTACGAACAATTTCTAGTTTTTCGTGTTTATTTTTTTTTTCGTCTTCGAAATGTTTCGTTGTTTTTTCTTTCGAACTTTTTTCATTTTTTTGTTTTTTTCGTTTTTTCGATAAATTTTCCGTTTTTCTAATTTTTTTTTTATTTTAGTTTTTCGAAGAAAAAAATCGTTTTTCGAAAAAAAATTCGCGTAGTTTTTTTCGTTTTCAAAAAATTCTTTTTTCGAAAAATTGTGGCCATCCCTACTCCTGTAGCACTGCGTTTTGGAGATTTGTGGTACGCGAGTTACAGGACTTCAAAATTTTCGTTATTTTGCTCTGAACGCCAGAAAGGTGGGCAACACTTCATACATCTGTGCTGAAGTTATGCATTTCCCCTACACTTATATATAAAAGGTTTCGCTGAAGATATTTAAATGTTAGATTAAAGTTATTGATGAAATTGACATGTTAAATTAATTACTCTGATCCCTGCCAAATGCGAATATTATATAAATACAGGGTGACGCAAAAAATCGAAACTAACCTTCCCGTTAATTTCGTAACCAATTAATATCCAGGAAGAATCCCGACACACACCTCTATTAATTTAAGGGTGAATACACCATCGTGGTCAAGCATTGCATCCTGTCCCTTTTTATTGTGGTCTAGTGGTAAAAAGTGAATTTTTAAAAAATGACAATATGGGTCAGGTGACACAGCGTATCAGTGGTCGTTAGTTTCTATTTACAAAAGCATGTGTTGAACACTTGGCGAGAAATTGTGTTAGGAAATCTCAAATATTATAAAGTGAAACATATAGAATCATCAGAACATTTACTAATTATATAGTTGTATATCGCTTCAACAAATCTTTGATCGAAAACTTTGTATGAAACAAAGTATAGTTTGTGAATGTTATTTTCTGTTTAACTACACTCAAACTTGAATAATTGACGAAAAATGAAAAAGGCAGGAAAACGTACTTAGATTCAGCCTTAAGTTATCGTTATGATAGTACAGCTTAGAGGGGATTTTTATGCTTGACAGTTAACAAACATATAAAACAATTTAAAGCCTTAACAATAAAATTGTTACGTAGCCAAACCTGTCTATGCGGAACTTCCTCAATCATAAACATGACTGTAATTGATGTCTTGGGTACTACTTCAGCTGTGATTTGCTAAGGCGACAACGGTTACGTCATTATTCGTCATGGTATAACCAGTTCTGTAGTCCCTAAGTTTTCACAGAGTGTACGCTAAATTTCGTGAAACTTTTAAGGGTCAGTTCTACAATCGATCGCTAAACTTCTAGTCAGCGCTAAGTTGAGACCAAGTCTGATTTTGGCCAATGAGAGTACGCGAAATGAGGGTTGGCCTCAACTTAGCGCTGAGTAGAAGTTTAGCGGTCGATTGTAGAACTGACCCTGCGTGAAGATTACGTTTCCATTAACTTATGGAAAGTTCTGCATTTAAGTTCTACAAAAATACGTAAATCACAGGAACCAAAAGCACTTGATGTAACAAGCTCACTGGAGTAATGACAAAGTTAAATAAATAACTAAATAACATAAACGAAACGAATGTAGCAGGTGATGCCCATTGTCGCTCAAGATATACGCTAATGAATAAGGCTAACCAGAGGGTCAACTACAGTCCTGCGTATAACGTCATTTATAACAACGCTGTATCTTTGAGCGCGTGTAACTCCGAAATGACGCATATTTCAAAGTTTCTTCAAAGGAGTCTTTTCTTCTTATTTTGATATCAGGAATTCGTCTGTGAAGTTTGCCCTACATATTAAGATACATTCTGTTCCTGTAGACATATTGTGTTGCGTATTTCTATTATAGGGCTTGGAAGCCAATATTGGTAGTTGTGTGGACTGAGGGACTCGGTCACCGTTCACGAGGTTACAGCGTCGTATCCCGCCTGAGGTATGGATGTTCATAGATTTTAAAAGTATTGCGCTTGTATCGCCACGAACTTATGTCTTTAGTTACTAAAGTGGTCCAAATAAAATTAAATTTATCAAAGTTTTGTAGAGTTTGGAGCTTCATGGTCTGAAAGATCCCCATACAAATATGTCCTTAAAAAAATTGTCTTAAAAAGCAAAACTATATGATTCGAATGTGTGAGAAAACGAAAAATTATATTGCTGTGTGATGTTGCATGTTGCCTATTGTAAAACATAATGACCGTAAAATACCAAAACTGGTATTATTGTAATAATAATAAAAAAAAAACTATTCCACAAAAAATTCGCGCCTGTGCCCTCGCCTTCACTCTCACTTTCTTTCGAACCTCCTGAGTCGATTGACTTCCGCATCATAAGCACCTTCATGAAATCGACCCTCCTGAATATATATATCTCCTGAAATAAGGTAATGTATATTAGTTGATACTACGAATTATTAAAATTTGGGTACTTTGTTATCTAATATTTGCATTTTTCATGGAGAACAGTATATGATTCAAAAATACTTTATACGAAAACAAAACCGATCCTAAAATACATGTATTTGACGGTACCAGAACAATATTTGGAGATCCGGGTTCGGATTTGAATTTTATCTCCTTTAGGCATCTAAGGCTCCTGCCGGGATAGAGGAGGAGAAACGATTCGGGAAGATGTCGGCTAGGACCTATATTGCAGGTGTCATCCCGGCATTTGCCTGGTATGACAAGAAAAATCCTGGAAAAAACTCAGTCAGGGTGGTCGGCCGCTGGAATCAAACCCACGATCTCCACCGGGTTCGAGTCTCGATCGCTTTTGTGATTTCATCAAGTTTCAAGCCCTAATTATTAATTATATAGTGTGTCCGTGGAGCTAAAGAAACTGCACAACTCAGCGAGTCAAAATAACCAACAAGAGAAAATACGCACTAAGTGAAGTTACAAAAATCCACGTGTAAGAAGTACTAATAAAACAAGTGCTATGTAGATCAATGGAAAGAGACAAATCAAACTGGCAGCCGTGATTTACACCTTTAAAATATCTGTGGATAGGGTTTTTGGTAGTTGCCGCAGGTCGGAATCGTCAGCAGACCTTCGAGACAAGAAAGAAAACAAAATTAATGTGTTGAAATGCTGAAACTTTACAGCTCATGTGGGACATCCTGCCGCACTATGCAATCTTTACAGAGAAAAATGTCAGCATATTTGCAACGATTCTTTTTTTTGTATAACTAAGAGAGAGAGAGAAAGGGGAGGGGAGAGTGAGAGAGTCAGAGAGGGAGACAAGGTATCCTGTTGTTATTAAACTTGGTCCCAGTTGCATTGTGGTGGAAACTGGTGTTTCCGGTGAAGTGGAAAACTTTGACAGAAGCAATTAGACCATAACAAGGCTGTGTTAATGATCTTTTGTGGAGACTTAGTTATACAAGTCTTCTTACAACCACAAAAGACGAGTGGGGAAGTATGGAAGGTAACTTTACGACACTACTTACATCGAAGTCACAATATGTATATACAGTCAGTACCAAAAGTTATTTGATAACTCGTCTTCGTCCAATTAGTCCAGAAAGGATCAACAGATCTCTGTATTTCTCAGTAACGTGGTTTACTTCCAAAGAAAACTTTCGGTTCGATTGTACAATGAACGAATAAAGTTTCTAGAAGTCGGTGAAAAGTATTCCTATGGTAATTTTTTTTTAAAATAATTTCACGGTTTTCTGTTGGGCCTTTTAAGGAGTATTTCATACATTTAGTTTGTTTCCAAGAATACAAAAAACACGTGGAATATCCCCGGAGACACATTTCTCGGCTGCCACGAACTGTACTTTATCCAGATTGTCTAATGTACAGCTGAAGTATTTCTTCCAAAATGATTATAGGTTTACACATTATGAATAAATGTCATGTGGGCATGACGTGGACTTTAATAACAACCGAATCTTCAACAGCTTTACAAATTGGGTTATTGAAGTCTACCACGTCTTAGACATGTTATTTGCGATCTGAGAAAAGTTTAGTTCCTGCTGATGGCCCTGTTTCCAAAAGATTGCCGACACGTACTAAAGAAGACCCTAGAATACTTTAGCAGTTATCGAAAGTGTATTTTTAGCTCGGGTACTCTAATATTACTACCACAATAGTATGCAGAAAATTAGAATGAAAGTTATAGGCAATTAACGGTTACTTACAGCACATATGAGTTCTTGCTATATACAAAATGGGGACTACATGCCTAACGGTCAGTTCTACAATCGATCGCTAAACTTCTAGTCAGCGCTTAGTTGAGGCCAACTCTCATTTTGCGTACTCTAATTGGACAAAATCAGACTTGACCTCAACTTAGCACTGACCAGAAGTTTAGCGGTCGATTGTAGAACTGACCCTAAATCACTCAATCCTCTCGCTAGCTTGGCCGAAACTTGACTGGCAGTTAACGTATAGCGGGAGATTGTAGAATGCAAAATATGACTTGGCTTCAGCTTAACGTCTTAGAACCTGGCCGCTGCCCACAGGCTTAAGAGCGAGAGGCGACCTGCAAAATAAGCGTCCAGTTTAATTAACATGGGTTTCCACACATTGCTAGGAATATCGCAGTTTCAAGTGGTTCGTTCAAAAAATGGACTCAATAGCGCCTTCAGCATATTTCGTGGGGTTATGAAGGTACTTAAGTGAAAAAACATGCGTGCTATTTTCTGTTTAGAAATAAGGATAATTATAATGGAAAGTTCCATAAGAAAGTTGTTACATGGGATACTAAAATATCCTTGATTTCTAAGAAAAAATACGTCGTGGAGCCTTCAGTTATTTTACTTGTACTATGCCATGTATTGTGTTTAAGGGGCTATTGAGTCATTTTTTTGAAGTAAGCACATAAAACCATGATATTCGTAGAAATGTTTGAAATCCATGTTAAATTGAACTCTTTATTTCGTAGGCTGCAATAGCCAGGTTCCTCTCCCTTTTAAGGATCGATTGTAAAATTGGCTCTAAGGGTCTCGTAAGTTTTACGTAAGCATTCAAGGAGGAGGGCTTCAAGCTTTGCTTATTTTTTACTGATAACGTGGAGAAGGGGGACAGAGCAAAGCTTTCACAAAAATTTACTTGAAAATATTTTAGTAAGATTTAAAAAAAAAATAAACATATTTTAACTACGAAATAATAAGAAATTTGAAAAATTTTACGCAAACACAAGAGAAGGACGCGGGGCTAAAATGGCCAAAAATGTGCTTATGTAATACTTGAACACTGCAAAAGCCTTTTAATTGCGATATTAGGATTAATCAGGACCCCAGGAAAAAGTAATTGAAGAAACCTGGCATTTAGAATCGAACTTCCATCATTTCTGTGTACTTGAAATGTGCGAAGCTATGAACAGACAGTTTCTACAAGTGAGGATGTGTTCTGGTACTAGAGGCAATACTAAAATAGTTGGCGGGAGTGGGGATAGAGCCTGAGTCGTAGTGTCAATTTGCATATTGATACAGGATACGTCCAATTTCACAGAAGTGTATATAATATAAAAATATCACGCGGAAAGGTTGTAGTGTTACCAGATTTAAAACAGCTAAGTGAACTGAAGTCTTTTTTTTTTTCATACTGAAATCTGAAGTCATTTCTGCCTGCTAGCGCTGAGACGGAAGCCTGCGTTACAAATTGAGTCTATAAGTTTTGCAAAAATACTGCAAAAATACCAAACGAAAGACTGTACCGTCGTCAGTTTGTAACCTATTGTGTAAATGCTGAATCTAAATCTGAAATCTGTTTCTCTCTGCCTGCTTTCGCTTAGGCGCTAGTGAGTAACTGTGTATTACAGACGGATAAAATGAAATTAAATGAGTAACGAATTTTTTCATGCCCCTGAAAGAGAAGTTCTATGTTGTTGACCTTTTATAGATGTATACGGTAATGAACATCACAGAAGAGCAGTTGTTATGTAATAACATTTCCGAAAAGAGAAAGGACACAAAAGACATCAAGCGTCCAAATTCATTACAGAGAATGTCTTATTTACGTTGTTCTTCCCATGTCATTTTTACATTCGTGTGGTGTATGTGTCTCCTCCACACGTGTGTAAAGGCTTCATCAAGTTCTTCACGCATGACAGTCGCGTGCTGGTAATAATAGAAGATGGAAGGAAAAGAAAGGCTAATGCTTTCCAGAAGTCTGGCGGTCAAGCAACTTCCTTTCCTTTTCGACGGCGATGCTTGAACAAGTCCCCGTATCCATAGCTAGAGGCGTCATACAAAGAGGATAAAAACTACAAAAGTTCTCATTCATAAAACACTCCAACATCCTACAAATGGAATGCCTTCTGCTTTGTGTTCTACGCATGAATGAGAAGAAAAAATATCGTTAGTTCTACCACCCTCATAGACCCAAAACTATCTTCTTTTACTTCTCAAACATTCCACTGCTGTTACCAATAACGTCCCTCCGGAAAGTTTTTTGGAACATAAAAATGTTTAGTCATGTAAAACCATTCATTTCACCTTTCCAACATGGTTTCTACAGAAATAAATCAACCATAACTAATTTGTCAACTGTCACTCAATTTATTTCTGAATGTTTAAATTCTAACCGTTCTGTCGATGCAATATATTTAGATTTCTAAAAGGCATTTGACAAACTTGATCATAGTCTTCTGCTTACGAAGTTGAACACTTATGGCATATCTGCAAGGTTGATAAATTTAATGAGATCATATTTATCCGATAAAAAGCAGTACGTTTCGTACCGAATGTCCAAATCTAGCTATTATAAGGTTTCATCAGGAGTACCTCAAGGCTCAAACTTGGGGCCACTATTCCAATTATTTATAAATGATCCTCCGTTGGAGATAAAACATTCCAAATGCTTATTATTTGCAGATGATGTAAAATTATCCATCGAAGTAGTTGACGAAAGCAGTTGTAAAACTTCAGGAAGGTCTAAATAATTCTTATAGTTGGAATATAAGAAACAAGCTGTATTTTAACGTAAAAAAATGTAATACTATATCGAAAGACGATTTGTGTGAAACCGGCATGTTTTTATTTTCCATTAAATGCAAACGCTGAAATTTCATTTTAGAAAAATATTTGTGCATAGATAAGAACGTTTTTTCATATTTTTTTTAATTTCTTTTTTATATACCATTTCTTACTGTGTACGGAAGCATTTAAAATTCGATTTGGCGGAAAATGTTGCATCTGATCGGGAAATTTTAGGGATTCGGACGGGAAATTTGCTCTTACGAAACTGACAACACACTGCTTCAGATGCGGACTGATGGAGTGAAGGCCAGGCACCAGAGATTAGATAGCTGAAAGGAGGTTCGGATGGTGCCAGTTTCCTCGCTCTCTGCCTTCTTAGTATTGGTAAAGAATGTGTTCGTAAGAGCGTATCGCTGTCGGAATTTTGAACGGAAGTTGCGTCAAGAACAAAGAGAGTAAAGATACATGACCGCACCTAACCTCCACGTTCGTATGGTCACTAATTTAAGATAATTTACGAAAATTGCAAGGAAGGAATGAACATTGAAAATATATTTTGAAAAAAAAAAAGTGTTACCCCTGCCGGGACTCGAACCCGGGCTCTTTCCTTTAACAAGCCCATGCCTTAACCACCAGGCCACCGAGGCGACCTGGCAAAACGTATTTATGAAGTTGTATTTATAGTACACGTTGCGTAACAAGCCAGTAGTGACGCGTTGTTGACTCAACTTCCGTTTAAAATTCCGACAGCGATACCTGGCTGTACATGATTACCCCGCGGTCGAGAGAGAAACTCTTTTTGCAGACAGAAGTATTTCTTGCTCTTCTTCTTCCAGATTTCAGTGTGCTTGAAACGCTGTATGAGTGATATGTACGTATAATCAGGAAAGAAGTTAAATTTGGCGACATTGTATGTGACGTAATATGACTAAATGCCACAACTTATCCATAGTAACGGCTCACCCTTTCTATGTTGGTGAGCGTGGCTACTGGGTAGGTGCAAGTATAGGTCTACGGAAATTACTTGAAATTGATAGTAAAGGACATTCTTCGAGGTACTAACGTGGCATTCAAAATGAGGAAAACTTTGGAAAACAGTTGTTGACAGGAGGTGGCGTCTCTTCATAGTGTTGATCCAAAGTCCTTGACCACGGGGTTGAGTAACAATGTAAGAAGTTCAGACTGCACAATACTAACTTGCACTCACGAAGAGAAGCGCATTAATAACGTAGTTTGTAAATAAAGAGCGTTTTGTCCTTGAAATGTTCTTTAGCTCTGTCCAACCACTTGACTTCAATCGTGTCAATTATCTCGCACTCAAATTGATGTCTAGTGAACTTATTGTCACATGGAAAGATTTCTGCTATATTTTAATATCCATGGTTAATGGAACTAAGAAAGCATTCATATTTTAATATCGATTCGTGAATATGGTCGAATGGTTAATCATCAGAATTATATGGATTTAGATAGATATGTATTTCAGAATACAGAGAGCTTTACTAATTACCACAGAAAGGGAACTACAAAGATTAAGGTAGTATGTTATTTATGCAAATCTGTATCTTTGATATTATGGATCAGATCGAGATAACAATGTATGTGCTGTTAATTCTTATACTAAGACAAGGTTTGGCATATATTATTACAGTGCATGACAAGATCGCCAAAGCGTCTGTTATTCTTACTATTTCTGGTAGTTATTATTACTGTCTGTTATTATTACTTCTTAACTGTTATGTATGAACTTTTTTTTTTTTTTTTTTTTTAGAACTAATGGCATGATAACTAACAAGTTAGTTCGACTGATAGCTAATTGTACAACGATTTGCATGCTTGAATAATTATAGTGCATGATCTGAAATAAAGTGATCTAAGGAACGACAGTCCAACATAATCTAACCCAACTACCTGATCTACTAATCTAACCCAACTACTTGATCTACTGTTTTGGGCTATTACCAGATGAAGTGATCTAATCTAACTTAATAGAAAGTTACGCAATGAGTCTAAATGAAATAGATGCTTGTGTCTATTATGTTTCTTGTACTAGATTGATCGACTTGGTCACTTTCGCCATTAGCCTAAATTCTTTCTATTGAAGTGGGCTAACGATTTTCCGATCGATATTAAAATATGAATGCTTTCTTAGTTCCATTAATCATAAATAATAAAATGTAGCAGTAATCTTTCCATATGTCACTTATTGCACATGATTCGCTGTACAATGGTTAGTCTACATTAGGCCAAATTTTTATCCGTGTACATGTTAGTGAGGACTGTCTTATAACGGCGAAATCATCGGTCGTTTCTTTGCTACTCCGAACTTTGAAAACAAGCGTGACAAAGAGAATACATACGCGTCAATACTTACTACAGAAACTAATATATTTGCTGGCGTAATGAACTACAATACGTTTAAACATTTAAAAGCATCTAAAAGACCTGAAATGAGTTATATGCTGTCACAACTATTTTGCAATGTTTCTGTTATCACTATTCACAGCGTTGCCAGATACTGAGAACTAGAAATTATTTTGATTCGCTTTGTGGGTTAAACCTCGATATTCTGTGTTTATAAACTTCAAAATGGACTAATAATGCTAAACATAGTTTTATTAAAAGTGTCATTATACATGTTGACGAAACATATGCATGTATTTTAAAGCACATTGCAGCAAAAACATGAAAAACTACTGGAAAACTATGTTCTTTTTAAAATATATAATTGATGGAAATATTTACAAAATAACATCCTGACGTTAAAATTCTCACCAGTATGAAAGAAAATATTTAAAAACATGTTTTTTTCTATCTTTATTTCTGAAAAGAGTGTTTCGGGAATAAGGAAAAGATTTTTAAAATATATCGAAAATATTTCATGCTGTGTGAGTACATCTGGTTGAATATAGAAATCTACACATATACAAGTAACGTAGATACAGTATCTGGCAACCTATGAACAGTGTTAGCAGTAATATTACAAATTGATTAAGATAGCACATGCAAATCATTTCGGGTCTTTTAGATATTTGTTGTGTGTGTGTGTGTGTTTAAACATATTGTAGTGCACTGTGCCAAAAAATATAGTAATTTCTGCTGTTAGTAATTATGCGAATATATACTCTTTGTCTTGTTTTCTGTTTTCTAAGTCCAGAGTAGGAAAGAAACGATTGATAATTTCGTCATTCTAATGGTAAGTCTACATTAGGTCCTGTTGATCAACATGTTTGTGTGCGCGAGGATTATCTAAAGACCGTGGCAATCTTCAATTTTCACTCCACTTATACCGGGTACGTTTATAAATTACACGGTCTTTAGATAATCCTCCCGCGCACAAACATGTTGATCAACAAGGCCTAATGTAGACTTACCATTAGACAGTCCTCCCCAACATGTGCACGCACAGACATTTGGCCTAAGGGCTGCTTTCCTTGGAAGCTTGCGATTCGGGTGAATAGCCAATTGAAACACATTTTACACGTAGAACACATAATAAAACACGTGTTTCAATTGGCTACTCACCCAATCGCAAGCAACGCAAGCGTTCACGAACATCAGCCTTAATGTAGACTCAGGGACAGTTAATTCTATGTCTACTAAGAGCAAGAAGTTTGCTATATTTAACATTTGCTTTTCATGTGCGGAGAGCTATAGGACGTCCGTCTTGCTAACCTGGACAACTTGGCTACTTTATAAATAGTGTGATTGATATAAAGAATGTATTTCTTTGTTTTGTTTTTTTCCTTGCCTGACGACGTGAAAACGTCTATTTCCTTCATTTGTTGTTTTCGTAAAAAAAAAAAAAAAAAAAAAAACCGTTGCTAATAGCGTATTTCCTTTTTCGTACCATTCATTGCGTGTGTGTATGTAAACGTTGTGCCTGCTTTTTATTACACGGCTCGTGCTTCAATGGAATTTAATGTTTCCTCTTTTATGTATTTACGCTTTTTGTGTTGAATACACACTTGAATGAGTCGTTTAAGAAAGTTGCACGATAGGAAGAAGGTGATACTCTATGTTTGTCATCCTGCTAAGGTATAATTGTTTGATTAGTCAACCGTAAACCATACTGATAGCAGGATGTGTGACAAAAAAAAAAAATACTGCCAAATATACAGATAAATAAGCAGCAGGTTTTTTTTTTAGAAAATAAAAGAAAATTAGGATGATGTGACAGAAATCCGTATATATAAAAAAAAAACTCATGATGGCCTGTCGTTGAGCCCAGGCCCAGGACCTTACAAATGTTAGCCAGGGCTCTTCATGCCCTTTTGTTTGAAGAAATATATTTTTATGGACTGATGAACGAAGAGTTGAGAAAAATCTACGTGTTTTTGAAGGTGAATAATGTTGTATGGATCAGAACCGTAGATTAGGAAAATGTAAAGCCAGCCGGGTAGCCGTGCGGTCTAAGGCGTTAGGCCAACGACTCGAAACTCTCGGGTTCGAGTCCCGGCAGGGACACGGGTGTGTCCTTTAACTAGAACGTGACGGATAATCGCGACGGGCCGAAGTAAACAGCTTCGGCACACATAATATAAAGTTTACCAAAGAAAAATGTGAAACATCAGCTATAATCCGACTACAATGACTTGATCGCTGGAAACACAAGTCAATGGTGACTACTGATTAGCGATTGGTAAAGAAGTTACCTCGTTAAGAACGACTAGAGAGAATAAATGAAATAAGAGAAACAATGGAGACAACAAATGAAATGTGACTGATTAGGACATTCATCCAATTGAATTTAACCCCAGTAGCGCACAAATTGATTTTAACAATGAGAAAACATGTAAATGAGCGCCTTTTCGACGTCGAAATGGTGGACATTTTGGTTTTCTGCAAATTTAAATGAAGCTTGTGCTACTGGAAAATGGAAGGGTGCAACTCTTTAAACACTAATGGTTAAAGAAAGGAAAAGTCGTACTGTGGGACAGAGAAAAACAGTGACCGCACAGTGATCTGTATCACCTCGAAAAGCTAGTAAAAAATTCTTAGTCGTATTTTAATTCATTTTTACTAGCAGTTGAGATTAAAGTGATAGAATTTTTACTTAAGAAAATACAATTTTAAATAAGAACAGTAATAAATAATACAATTGCTTTATACAGAAGGCTGAATTCTCAACTCGAGGATTGATTGCTTCTTTTCTTACTGTGCACCTTGAACTTGTGGTACAAAAGGGTTGAGGTAAACGGATCAGAAATTCCTAAAATGCATAAAGCACATCGTTGATAATTGCTTGTCGTGACACCTTGATCTTCTCAGAAAAGCTTTAAGGGGGCCTCCTTGCGCTCGCACACACTTTTTAAATATTTTTCAAAATATTTCAAAATCTAACAGCAGTATCAAAAATTTTCGAACATAATTCGCGAGTACTTACAATATAGTAGCTAATATGATGTTACGAATTCCGAGATGTTATCAATTGTTAAGTAACATTTTATCAAAGATTGGTATCATACTTTAATTGAAGGCTCATTACTCATCAATGGACAATATCTAGAGTCTCTGTCCACTGTATTTCATAGTTATTTTTAAGTACTTGGGGAAGTATGTTCTATTTTTTTTTCTTTTTTTCTAAAATTGTGGTGGTCTCAGATTTTTTAAAAATATTATAAAAAATATCTCGAAAAGTGGGGACGGGCGCGTGGATTTAAATGTTTGTTTTTAAATCTTGCGTCTCTTCTGATATTTGACTAATGCAGCGCAAAATATTGCGAACCCGTGCACACGTAATATTGCGAATCTTGATCTCTGAACTCGACTTAAGATATAAGGGATGCTTGGAGCTTATGTTTTTCTGAATGCAGATGATCTCGTTTACATTTTGTGAACTTCTTTTTCACGATTTGTTTTAATAAACTTGTAGAACAGATATGTTTTCACTGTGTTTGATTCGTAGTTAGCATACAGAGGATTGATAACAAATCAACATTGAAGTACCGGTAATAAATGTCATTAAATGTAAAGTAATATTCTTGTGATTCGAAGTTGAAATGATGTTGGTTTCATTTTTGTAATGACCAGAACAACACTACTCAAATGAGATATAAATACTATTCAGGTGTCTTTTCTGTAATGCATCCCGCTCTTATGGTAAAACAGACGTTAAAGAGTTTTAAATGCCAGGTTTTGTTTCTTTTAGATTACATTACAGTTCGTCGTTTTCATTTACCTATTACTTGTTTTGATACGGAAACGAAACTTCTCGTAACTGAAAAAATATTGGGACTTATTTTCTTTAAGTTTTCTATCTGTAAAGTTTCTGTTTGTGTCTTTATAACTTCCTCTTCTTTTTAGACACTTATTACTGTAATTGAACAAAAGGCGTTCCATAATGACAATTCATTGAGGCACACGAGGTAACGCTCTATCTTGCATATTTTTCAAATCCGGAGGGATTGATTTAAATATAGGGTGACCATAGACATAGGCCTATTCTTGAGCACTATGTTGCAGTTCTGTATACGGAATCAAGCAAACCAACATAAAAAATATTGAAAGAATGCAGAAATGGGCTATTCGGATAATGCGGAAAACTCCGCTCACACTCTCGACCCTCAAATGTAACGAATGTGTTGTTGCCTACTCTTAAATCCAGAAGGAAATACTTTTTTGTGTGTACAAGTGCACAAAGCTATTTATTCGGCACACCACCGAACACTAAGTGAATTCATCCCTATTTCCGACAATAAGTTTTATAGTAATTTGCGTTCTAACAACTCGAACAATGTTCACATTCCGAAGTGTAATAAGACAAATTATGGCATAAAATAATTTCCTTATTTGGCGATCAAAGTTTGGAACCAACTTCCAATTGGATTGAAAAAGGAGGGAAATTAAATATTTTCAAAAGATCAGGGATGTAATATATGACTACTGAATAGTGCGCACGTTATGTGAATTATTCATTCACATACTCACTCATTGTATATAATCAGACCTTTCAACTATTCAGAATTACCCAAATGTATACTTTTGTTGTTTTATCATGTGTTTTTTTTCCTCATCATTGTGTTATACTTGACTCGCATCGTATCATAACCATGGGCATGTATATGGTACTTATTTTGTAACTTTTCTCTTTTTTTTATGCTTTTGTATTATTTTTGTGTCTTTAAATTATGCTTCTGTTTTTGTTACTGTACGGCAACAAGATCTTCTCTATGTAACTATTGCCTATATGTAAAAGAACTGTATA
Organism: Lepisma saccharinum; assembly: GCA_022664845.1. Lineage (NCBI taxonomy): Eukaryota > Metazoa > Arthropoda > Insecta > Zygentoma > Lepismatidae > Lepisma > Lepisma saccharinum. The sequence continues at coordinate 13,727 of JAGDQP010006418.1, read as the reverse complement.
GCTTAATTCAACTCTAAACTAAATAATAATAATACGTCCCGTTTTCTCACACTGTTCTGCCCGTCCCATCCGTTTTCAGGAAAAAGGACATTTGTCCGGTTTGCCCAAGGAATAATTATTGTTCGCGTAGTCTTGATTGTTTTCTCAAATTAATTTATCCTGGCAATGCAACTATAACTTATCCGGCATTAGTAAGAAGCCTTGTTTTGTTGCTCTGGCCGTCCGTCTGTAACTCAAACTTCAGACTTGATTTCAGCGATCTACCTGGCCAATTTTAATCTGCTGTCGCTATAAAATGTATGTCTTTTTCAATAGGTTAGCTTCTTCCATTTCAAAGTACTATATTAGTATCTCAGCCGAGAAACAGACTTCAGACCGATTTCGACTTCGATTGTAGTGAGTCACAAAGTGGCAAGACGTGGGCAAATTTGAAGCCGCTCTAAGTTTATAGCATACTTCTTGCTTTTCTTAGAAAGGTCGACTAAAATAAAAGTACTTTTTATCAAGCGAAACTAAACTCACGATTTCCAGAAGAAGCACAACTAAGAAGACACAAGCAATTGAAACAGAGTATTTAAAATCCAGGCGAGAGAGAAACACCATGCTTTTCTATGTTTGTGTTTGTTTTCGTCGATGTGAAATCCTCTGGGAGAGAAAGAAACATTGTCGCTACAGGTGAAGGGATTTACATACATTTTTACCTAACTTCTGTAGAGAACGCACACGTTTGTTTTTCGTTTACAAAACGAAGGTACCGATACTTTCGACAAGAGTTGGTTTGTCTCTTCTGTACGAAATACGATCGAAAAAAAGAAACAAGAAAAACACGAAAGCAACAAATCCGTTACGTAGAAGAGAATGTTGAATCACGTACTCTTTAAATACATTCACACATACACATACAATGGAGTATGTATACATTTTTTTTCCCTTCACCGAAATTTTACAAATTTCTTTCTTTCTTCCTTCCTTTTATAAACTTGAAACGGGAAACACGTGTTGCCAGTTACTGACAGAAGTGAACCAGGTGAATCCGATCTTTGTATACATTCTGAAGGTTAAGCAAAAGGTTTTATTATAGCACAAATTATGTTTATTTTCTACGTTAACATCTTTCAACAAGTTAAATTTTCGGTAATTCATCAGCCAGTGAGGTCAATGAATGTTGATGTAGACTAAAAAAAAAAATCTCTGTGCTTTGCTCTTCTGCTGTCAAAAATCACACAGAAAGAAATTCTACTGCAAAAGTAAATGAATAATGAAATGACTTGTTGAATCAACGATGTGCAGATTAACCTTTAGTTGAAACCATGGACGTAAGAATATAATAGGACTAGTAACAAGTGAAAATTTATGGGCCGGAAGTGCGCCTTGCCGCCATGTTGAATTGACCAAAACATTGCAACTGGCCATAAGAAGTAATGTTAATTGAACCACTTTTAATTACAAACTTTAAATGTAGGTGAAATAATTTAAGGTATGTGAAGGTTGCGTCTGATGAAGCCGATCAAGAGGTACGTGTGAGGATAAACAGGTAAGCAATATTTAAGTTTTTTATTCAATAATTATAGTGAAATAATATCAGGTTTCAGGATTTGAATGATCACTGCTCTTGAGAAGGAAGTGTATTGCAATAACACTTATGTTATAATAATTAGTAGTTAAGGACAAATTTAGATAATTAAAACTTATTTGCACATTCACAATATCGTCTGCTTCCTTTCCAGGAAGTATGCGCGATCCGCCATGTTGGAATGACAAACTGCACTCTGAGCCGTCCCATTTTTATAACATTGAGTGAATTGCTTGTTACTAGTCCTATTATATTCTTACGTCCATGGTTGAAACAGTGATTCCATCTTGTGCGGAGAAGGATAAATCCAGTCTCATTGGATTTTTCACCAATATTATTCCAGGAAGAGACAAAAGTTAGTTTTGTTCCCAGAACCATTTATCTATGAAGAAACACAATCTTATTTAAAAAATGCGCTGAAAAAACAATTTAATAACAAAAACTTCATATGACAGGCCTGATTTTTCATGTACGTGCTAGATGCATGCTGTGCTTCGATTTCTATGAGTAGCCGATAAAAGACAAACACATTTTCCAATATACGGTCCGAGCCTCAGATGCCTAAAGGCCTTAAAAATAAATACTAAAAACGTGTTTCAATTAGATACTGAGGCAAATCGCAAGGAAAGCACGCAGCCAGTGTATGAAAAGCTGGCTAAAAGTAGAAGCTGGGGGCGTTAATAGAAAATGATGCGCATGGGTCATTCTGGCATTAAGGGGAAATTCGAGTCCCCAAATTGACAAATGAAAAGTGTCAATTATATTGCCTGTAATTTAGGGCCTAATACGTACATTCCTTGAACCATATTGAAGTTATATAAACTGTCAACAGAGTTCAAGAAACATATTTTTAATCCAGTAGTTTATTTAACAAGGTCTTTGATCCACGGAGATGGCATCAATTACTTGCTTACGTAACTCGCAAGTTCATCGCCGCAGTAACAAACATTCTCCATAGGATTCCTGAGCAAGATCAAGTCAGTTTTTGTAACTAAGGGCTACTTCTCTTTCTAATATTGTCCTTCCAACGTCATATCGGTCTTCCCAACGGTCTCTTTTCCTCCGGCTTACCAACCACGACGATTCGAGCTACATGGTCTGCCCATCTTAATCGTCGCGATTTCATTATTCTTACATCATCAGGTAAGTCGTAAAGTCGGCGAAGTTCTTCATTATGCAGTCTCCTCTATTCTCAACCCATCTCGTCCCGTTTCAGCCCGTATAACGTTCTCAAGACCTTATTTTCAAACACTCGTAATTTATGTTCATCTGGTAGGGTCGCACTCGATCTTTTTGAGGTGACAAAATTTGCCTATTTTGGTCAGTAAATCCTAACTTATGAATGACCATGTGGTGTTGGTTTCAAATAAGCATCAACTCTCTTAATAATGATTGTGAATATTTTTTAAAAAAAATAAAATTTCAGAATTGAAAGAAGCCATGGAGGTGACAGACAATTGAAGAACTTCTTTATTTTACCAGATTATAGTTCAAATCTAGCGAGCTTGAAGTATATATAGCATACAAACAAAGGATCCTGCAATCAAAGTGGTTTACTAGAGATTGTGTAGGAAACAGAGTGAAGCACGTGCTGCAGCCTGGTGGATTTTACCAGAACTTAATAACTCATTCCATGGAAGTGACAGCAGAACGTGGAGACAAAATTCAAGAGAATTTTAGTAATATGATAAAATTATTATTTCATTTGTCATTTTTTCTTCGAAATTTTAAGTTAAAAAAAAACATAATTAATTATATGGTTTTGACAATTATTATCAAGCTATAACTAGTTCAAATCATGGTTGGAGATATTCCCTGAAGAAGACATTTATAGTATTTTTAGTCACTTAGATTTATTTATTTAAAAAAAAAAAAACAGACCAGGAGCAAAATTGTTACATGTTTTTCTATGTATACAATAGATTTTTAAAATAAGATCTACCATTTTTTGGCCAAAAGAGTCGAGAGGCACGGATTTTCCCTTAATTTCAGAATGACCCTCGTGTTGAATTATATTTTAGTATAGGTTTTGTAATTTATAATAGTTTTAAATTTTATTTTCTCCCTTTAATGCATATTTTAATACAAGCATGCTTTTAAATTTTAAATATTGTTTTACCCTTTTTAGCCACAAATAGTTTTGTAACCGGAAAATGTTCACATTATGTAAACGTATTGAGATAATGAACAAATAAACATTTTTAACGTTTGATGTGGTAAAATATTGACAATTTGCAACACTGCGCTTTGTGATTTACACATGATAGTAAAGATGATCAGTGTCGCAGTAAACCGCTGTAGTGCTATTTAAAAACAATAACTTTATACTAGGTTAGCAACGGTGACAACAAGATGGCATGAAGGAAAAATGTTTACATTGTCATCATATTGACTATGTCCAAATGTGAAATCTCTCTAGTCTGGAAGTGGCTTAAACATTCAATAAGATTTGCGTATTACAACCATCATCCACGAGTGAAGTTTAAAAAATGGAGCTCATTTCCATTTGCACGTAAAATTGGTAGAATTTTAAGTGTAATTATTAGAAAGTATATAATTATAACAATGTAGCGTACATTTTATAGCCCAGCCCATCCAAAGATTGTACGAAAGCTATGGGCCTCTTCTCAAATTAATTTTTGCATACGTTTCTGGATGTACAATACCAGAGTTTAGTTCTTGTGGAGCAGGATTAAGGTTAATGTTAAGATTTCCAACAAAAAATGGCAGCACTATCTCCGTATTTTTATCGTTGCACGAAATTTCGATGCTGCGCCTACAAATTCAAGCCTAGAGAGTTCAAACTTTCAGGGAAGAAAGTTCATAATCATTTCAAGAGTTCTACCCGTGCTGAATTTTTTGTTCATTGTTGAAATCGCTTTATTATTGTTATAGATATCCAAACCTATATAACATTGAAGCTCTTTTAACAATGAACAAGAAAGAGAATGAAAAATCATCACGGATAGAACTCTTGAATTGGTTATGAACTTACTTCACTGAAAGTTTGAACTCTGTAGGCTTGAATTTGTAGGAGCAGCATTGAAATTTCATGCAACGATAAAAATGCATTAGATTTATACGGAGAGCTTTTGTTGGAGATCTTGGCTTTACATTAACCTTATGAAGGGAGGGAAGGGGCTAAAAGCTTCCCCCCCCCCCGCCAAAGATAAATCAGTAACCTATGTAAATGGTAAGCACAGAGGATAGGTAAGAGGGTCAATAACAGAGTCAATAGCCCAGGGTCCCAAATAGCTTAATCCAACACTGGTTTGTTTGTAGGCAATTCAGAGTGAACCTATTTGTAGGCCTACACGTTAGAGAATGTCTCTAGATAACAAGCTTGGAGAACTGAAATTTTTAGATATTATTTATTATTAGTTTAACCAAATGTATTTAATGAACCTACAGCTATTTTTCAGTACACATTTTCCGTCCTGTTCAGTGTCGTTTATTTATTTTGTTTGCGTCGTGGGACACTTTTATGTTTTCCCAAGTCGGTTGACTTTTACGATTATATCTCATGTATGATGAATGAAACCAGTAGGGCGTGCACCACAGGATAACAGTAGTCTCTCATCTATGGCACGGATCTTGTTGGAAATTGCCTGGCATGACTGACGGGATGGCTGATGCCAAAAGCTGAATCCAGGGCCTTTCTAATATACGAAGCGAACATGCTTGTGCTGAGCCATCACGTTGGATCTGGCGAATAATTTCGTCATAGAACAGCGTAAAACTTGAGGTATGAACGTTGCTGTTCGATCTTTTGATGTGAAAGAAACAAGTGAGCGACAAGCGAACATTAGGTAACATAAATAAGCAGTTCAAGCAATTTTCTTCGGAAGGTGGAGATAACTCTTGACTTCCTCTTTGGCTCCGAGGCAGAAACATTGATTTTTTTCTCCTCCAAGAAAGCATTTTCTGGTTATGTTTTAAGGCGCGGCTTGAGAGCTCGAACCACTCCATTGATCGACCGTGACGAAGTGAAAGCCCAGGTCTTTACCTGTCTTTCTGTCAATCCCAATAAAGCAAGGGAGAGGTCAAAGTTGTTTTGGGTCATTTCCAGAGAGCCTTCTTCCTTGGAAGAGCGCTTGAGAAACACTATGAAGCTTCACTGTGGGGTGGTTGATGCGACGTAAATAGATAAAAATATATAAATAAAATAAAAAATAACAAGTTATTTTCCTTTTGTTCTGAATTAATTTTGGAGATATCCAGTATTTCAGTAACGACATTGCTCTTCTTGATTTTCACTTAGTCTGAGAACTAGCTGGACCCCAAATTTGAGGTGTTATGCTAGTGCAGAGTTTCTCAACTTGAGGGGTCGAGTAATATGATGTCATAATCTGGGCAGTCAAACAGCTGAGCTAGAATTGAATTCGTTAAACCCCTTTTTAGTTTTTACATCATTTATGACGGAACCAACTTTCCAAAATTGTAAATGTCCATAAATTTCAAAAGTCGAGAAAAAGTGGCGAGGAGCCTGGAAAGGAGCGTTGATCATTTTACAGCATTTCGTGAAAGGAACTGCTTTTTTAATTGAATATATTATTCTAAAATGGGACCTTAATCACTTTTTTTTTTTTTTTTTTTTTTTTTTTTTTTTTTTTTAGTAGTAGTAGTAGTAGTGGTTTTGAGTTATTGCTTGTTTCAGATCCTCTGGGGGGTAGACGAATGTTTCGCATCACATATGATCCTGATCCAACTACCAGAACAGTAGCATGATATCCCCCCAAAAACTATACTTCATATCCTTACTGTGTTAGAGAAGACTTTTTTTTTTTATCGTTTTTCTCGAGACTTCATAAATGTGACTCGGGTACCTTTTTACAAATTATTGTTTGAGTTTGAGTAATTACCCTGAGGTTTGTTATAACATTTTAGGCACACAGCGTATGTTCAAGTGCAAAAAAGAATATTGAGAAGGCCAAAGTTTATTACTCTGAAATATAGGACAAGAGGACTACACACACGCACATACTGCGAACCAAATCCTCAATACTTAATGCAGCTGCAATGTATGAGAATATTATTAACCTGAAACCTTTCGTAAAGAATTTTTCTTACAGAGTACCTCAACATATTATTTCCCTTTTCATTGACATTATTTTGACTTGCTTGTGACAGTTATCACAAGCCTTTTGTCTTTCTTTAAATTACTGTTTCCATGCAATGAAAAGAACTTGCGTGTTGTATCAGAATAAGAATTGTAGAATTCTCATAACTCTTTGACATGGAAACCTTCGCTTGGTTAGTCCTCTAAGCTAATAGAGAAAGAAACGCGTTCGTTCGACTGCTACTGCCTGTGACATCTTTCTGCTCCAGTAAATTCATTAATTGTACACTTCGCATACAAAGACATTATACGTTTTCCCATCACGGTCGAGCTTCCCTCATCTCATGTCTTCTACAGTTAAAATTCAACGTCTACGAACAATGTCGATAACATTTTTTCCTTCTCATTTTATGTGAAAGGATACTTTTGTACGTTCACGCTGTTTATAAAAGTATTGTTATTTTGCTTGCTTTTATTTAAATGTGGGAATCTGTTATATATTTAACCCTTCCGTAGATGAGATTCTATCTTTTAGGATACTTACAACATGTATGGGGTTACACCGAGCCGTCGCACCGTAGATCAGTGGTACAGCGTTGGCGTAGCATTCGAGAGGTCCTGGGTTCGATTACAGCCACCGATCATTCTGACTGAGATTCCAGGGGTTTTCCTTGGTCACACCAGGCAAATACCAGGATAGCACCTTCAACATAGGCCCTGGCCGATAACTTCCCGAATTCTTTCCACTCCCCTATCCCGGCCTGAGCCTCAGATGCCTAAAGGCCATAAATAAAATTCAGATTCAAATGTATGGGGTATGGTTACTGTCATGGTATAATTGTTAGTCATGGTTAGAGATAGTCATAATTAAATCAGTGAATAAAAAGTCAACACATTTTCGGATAAATCATTCTGGATTATCCAGGATTGGAATATATATAATATCAAACTAAATCTGTATACGATTTTCACCATTCAATCATTACGTGTGTGTTCTTATGTAGGCATACATTACCAATGCATAATAAGCCCCCTAATAGCACAAAATGTTGGGAAATGTGTGTCTCTCATTGGGAAATGATGGGACGGATTGGTTCGCCAACGGAAGACAATCACACTTGCAAAAGAGATGGACAACGAGGAATCCCAGCAGTAGACCAACCATAAGCCTACAGTAAATAAGCCAGCATTTACCCAACCAACAGTGGGCTACATAAAAAATATTTTAAAAAGTAACAATTCGTAATAAAAAGTAAAAATTAATTTTGTTTATGCATGACTAAAAAGAAAAGTAGGAGGCGCGCCAATTCAAGAATTTATAAAGTGACTATATGAGAATGCGTCCCAAGCTTTTCTTTTTATTCAACATAAACAAAATTATTTTTTACTTTTTAATTATTATTATTGGTTTTTTTTTGTTGTTGTTGTTATTTCGGTGTTCGGATACATTTTCTCAATCTAAATGTTTTGTGACCCAATTCTTAAAGTGTTCTGCAACCAGTGAAACTCACGCTAGTTGCAGGTTAGTATTTATTTCAGGATAAACAAGTCTATATCAAAAATATATTAAAATATGCTTTTAAAATATAGACACATATGAAAATAACAGTGCAATATTGTATTGTCTCCCAACTTACGTCGCTGTGCAGAATTTCATCATTCTATGGCGTCGGGAAATGAGTTAAATTAACATTCCAAAATTTGAGGACACTACGAAACATTTTGAACAACAGAAAAGAATCTAAAAAACAAACAAACAAAAACTACCTTGCCACCATACCCCCAACGGATTCATCAACAAACGATTTGCCTACGGTATCATTTATTTACAAAGAATAATATACAGGTTGAATGAAAATTCCCGTCCATGAAAATTTGCATCATATTCCTCGGCAAAATCTAGAACAAAGACGCAGTTTGCAAAATTGTTCTCCAGTGCTTAGCTTTCAATATTGAAAGGAAAACACACTACTACAGGATATAATCAGGGATTAAGTTCTAAGCCGATCGATGGGAGGGCTCTCATCCAAATATAATTTCTAATAAGTCCAGTCAACCCTAGTCCTAGTCCATCCAAGTGATTCATAATTGACCAAATATTACGGCATAATTGTCGATAGATGTATTGTGTGGATAGTATAATATAGAGAAACGCAAGATCCATGACATATGCTATAAGTGGTGGGTGGACTCAGCCCTCCTGAGTCCACCCTGAATATAATACAATTTTTTAACTGTGATAATCTATTTTGAACGACAGGCTGCTCATCTACCTAGGTTTAGTACCTCAAGGAATAACAGCTTCGGAGGAAAATTTTACCAAGAGTATTCTTATCTTACACTTTTTCCAAAGTAGATGGCAATCCCCATACGTGCAAAGTTTCATTCAACCTGTACGACTGTAATAACTCCTGCAACTGTTCTTGAACTAGATTAATATGAACTGAACATGTTATAGTTCGTAAATCGTAGGTGAAATATATGCTACTGAGTTTTCAGCAATAAGTTGCAAACATGGGACAGAAGGGGCACATTGTACAGCACCTTACACCATTTGTATTAAACTCCTCGCTTTGTGACGTGTCATTCGATCATGATTGCAATGAGAAGAGTGAGATATGTTTAGCACGCTATGATGACATTAATTTCGTAGAAATAATATATATATATATATATATATATATATATTTAAACTTACAATTTTTTCTTGGGTGTAACACTTTCATCGAATATAATAATCCCTTGGAAGCATGTGATACTGTGGTTGGCGGACCAATTAACGGATCTCGTGAACCCTAAATGGAAACATGTCGTTGATCCTTGTATAAAATGTATGTTGGCCCATTGTTGGTATATTGTTAACTGGCGCGCTTGCACAAGTACTCCCAACAAAGCATCAATATGGGACGATCATATTTTCCATGAAAAGGGCCAACGATAAGTTTCCCATATAGGGCTAATATTGTTGACGCTCTTTCGTGACTGGTTGCAGCCAAAATACACTCAAACGTTATTGGATTTTTAGAAAGTGATTTAGTACTATCAAGTGCACTTGGTATGATGGAGGAGTCACCAATTTCGCTTAGATCCTGTGGACTTGAGATAAGAAAGGTGACGTACAGGTCTCGAAATGGAAATTTTAACCGAAACTGAACGCTTACTTACCTTCGGTAACATGCTATTATTGTCTTATTTTTCTGTGTATGATTACCATATTGACCAGACGGAATAGGAAGGTTCCAGAAATCCACGAACCTGAACAGCGTTCCGGTCCATTTCGAGCCCTGTTCCTCCCGATGTATCAATGAGAAATTCTCATAAAATCATGCATGCCCACCCCTTCTTTGTTATTGATAACGAGAATACTCCTTCTGTTTTGACAGGTGTCTATTTTTCTCCTTATATCGCATATTGAAGAATGAATCAATATAACTTTGCAATATCTGTGCACACCGTTCACTTGACTTGAAAACGCTTTAAATGTAACCAGTTTAGAATTTTCGTTATCTGACAAAGTTATGACATTTGTCAACGCAGGTGTCACTTCTAAAGAAACTAGTTCCTTAAATTGAAAAGACATCGGTTGATATGTAGAATTACGTTCTGTTTATGTATTTTTGGTCCCCAAATCTTCATCGAATGGACTATATTCTTGAGTTTTTTTATATGATAATTGTCTGTCAGACACTTTGACTTCATACATTATTATTTTTTTGTTCTTCATTGTTTAAGATTACTTTTGAAACTTGATTTCTTTAAATATTATATTGAATCTGGTAATTAATTGTGTTGTTGTTATTCTACTTTCAGTGACCTTGGAACAACCCTTCAAGGATAAATTCCTGTTTTATCGGTTTTGGCAAGACGAAGACGGCGTTGGAACGTCTTTGCCCACCGAGGAAGATGTTTCAGAAGCCGAGGATGAGTTAAATGAAGCTGTGGCGACGCTAGCACAAAGGGGGCCCGATGCAATGATGCGAATGATACTAAGGAAACCGTAAGTGTTATTATCTCCTCCTTATTTATGGATTGTATTGCATTTCAAACGGTTGGAGAGGATCTATTTTGTGGATTTGTTCGTTGATAGTTCCTCTGCAACATTTATCAGGGAAATATAATCAAATATATTCTAAAGAAGACTTCGTTTTTAATTTATTTGTTGTCCTTGATAAACAATTTTAACCAACTCTCAGTTCAAGAATCATTATCCCGGATTTTCGGGATTAACCAGTGTATTCATTATAACATCAATAAGAGAAATAGCTTTAGGCTTTTCTTTCTAAAGCTTCTTTTAGATAGTCCTGCTTTGCTGTAAGAATGAGTAACAAACTCCTATATTCGTTGTTGACTGTTGAATTACAGCATTCGCTGATCTTTTTTAAAATAAGTTTTCCATGGTGCGAAATCGTTCTAGTTGCAGTGGCGGGAAAGCAGTTTTTTTCTGAAAAGATAGCTCCCCTTATGTGAGAGTAGATGAAGATAGCTCCCCGCCCCTTAGCGGATGTTATCTATTATGTGAGAGTAAGGATTGAATGGTCTAAAGAAAGTTACATCCTTCATCATAACGTTGTGGTTGTATGCTTTTGGACAATAATCGAAGTATCGTATGAGAAGCGTTTGAAAAGTTCGCGGCCTAACTATGAAATCCTGCACTTACAAATATGGTTACCTATTACTTTTCAACATAGAATCCTTTGGCGTCGACACACTTTTTCTAGCGGTACTACAGTGCCCTGATCCCCTCCAGGTATAAGTTCTAATCTCGTCTGCCAAAATACTCTTCAAAAGCAGCGATGGCGTCATCATCAGAGGCATAATAGGTACAACTCAAAGCATTTTTTCAGTTTTCGGAAAAGATAGTAATCTGAGGGACCTACATGTGTAGAGTAGTGTGGCACAATTTTGAAGTCACATTAATGAAGAGCAACTATTGCGAGCAATGACGTATAAGCTGGAGTATTGTCTTTCTGGAACAACACCCACCCTACTCTCCATATTTAGTTTCTTCCTACCAAGTTTTTCCTTGAAAACATCGCGCAGTCGCCTCAGTAGTGATACATAGTAAGTTCGCGTGATGGTTGAATTTTTTTTTTAATGCAGTCCACCATCAATACGTACTCGAAATCACAAAGCACCCTGACCACGACTTTACCACCTGATGGGATGGCCTTTGCCTTTTTGGGTCTGGGGATGTTTCCGTTGTTTTGATTATTATTCTTATTCGGGTTGAAAGTGGTGAACTCAGATGTTGTCAACAGTTACGAATCAGGTCAATAAAATGTCTGAACCTCTTTCAAGAAGAACCAATTCTCACGTTCTGTTTTCATCCTGTTGTGTTTGTGATCTGCATTCAACAATTTTGTCACCCAACGTGATGACACCGTGTGTATGTCCATCTTATTAACAATTATGCAAGTGATTCTTTCTGGGGAGATACCTAGTTCACTAACAATATATTACGTGGTCAGTCATCTGACATCACCATATCATGTATTTTGTGAATAATTTTTTCGTCAGTTCTGACAGTTGATGGACAACCCGAATGGGGATCATCTTCGAAGGACTCTCTGCCACTTCGGAATTCAGCTGCCCACTTCTTAATTGTTAAATATGAAGGAGCATCTTCCTCCCACATTTTCATGTATCTACAGGTATTGCACAAAATAATGGAAACACTTGTGGAATCGGAGCATTTTGTATTAATACGGTTTTGGTTCTTCTTTAGCACGCAATACAGCTTCAATTCTGAACGTAATAGACCGATAGAAGTCTTGAATAGTGGTGAGTGGAATTTTAAGCCTTTCTTCATGCAGCACAGCCTCTAGCTCTAGGTTGAGACGAAGGAGGTGCAAGTTGACGCCGAACCCTGGTTTCCAAAACAACCCACAAAAGCTCGATAATATTAATATTCAGGTCTGGGGACTGCGCGATCCAGGGAAGAAGTTGTACTTAATGAGCATGCTCGTGAAACCACTCTTGAACATGGCCAGCGGTGTGAATGGGGGCATTATCATCCTGGAATAATGCATTCCCGTCTGCAAAGTTTGCACCATTGGGTGGACCTGGTTACCTGTTCCCTACACACTACTGCTGTGACCGAACCGTATAATGTGACAAGGGGGCTTTCGAATACCATGATATAGCGCCCCAGATCATAAGGAGTCGTCACCATGTTTGTCAGTCGGGCGAAGACGGTCCACATCGTATGCTTAAAGGGTGTTCGCCAGACAAACACGAGTCCAGTGGTAGTGAAGAGGTTAACGGGTGACTCGTCCGACCACATGACACGTTGCCAGTCTTCCAACGTTGTTTTTGGGGCATTGGACCATGAACATCAACATCACCTTTGAACATCCTTGTCTCTTATTAGGGGCTTGGGAATAGCAACACGCTCATAGATACCCATTTTATGCAGTTCCTGACTCACTGCTTTGGATGACACTAGGGATTTAGATGCAGATTAAGTAACGTACTCACTTTCTCGGCCATTGTTTTCTTTTTCGACGCCACAATCCGCTTCAAGGACTGGCAGTCCCTATCCTCTATCGTCGTCTTTCGACCATTACTGTGCTTCGCTGACCCTGTTTTACCGTGCACTGTGTGTGCGGTCATGACTTTCGAGACCATGCCTTGTGTTCCACCGCATAACGTCGCTGTTTTGTTCACAGATGCTCCAGCTAGATGGGCACCCACAATTAAACCTCTGTGAAACTCTGTTAAGTTGGACATATTGGCCACTCACCACACATCTGTACAACGTCCACAACCACACTGACTCACTCTGCTATTAGTGCACAGTCCATCCTACCTGCGAAAAACCCCGGCGTCGGGAAGTGGACCCCCCATCGCCCAGTCAGTTCTACTGGCTGCAGTCAGCCCTGGCAGCTGCCAACATCGTTGCTGCATATGGGAAGTCCAACAGCAGGGCCAGAGTGCTTCTCTGTTGAGCATTTTTACTTCCCACTTGCGTAGGGGATTGGCGAACTCATCGCAGGTATACGAACCGCAACGTCATGAAACCATCACATAGCCCGAGCAGCAGACCATCGCTGCTCGTATACGGCGTAGGGAATTGGCGACCCCATCGTCCGGCCG
>JAGDQP010006417.1:27608-72425 GCA_022664845.1 Lepisma saccharinum | reverse complement strand
CGTTTAGGCTGTGTATTCTTTGAAATTTTAGGTTTGGCGGCCATTTTGAATCCAAGATGGCGACCTTTTCAAAATGTCGGAATTTTTCCTTTATCTACTTATCATCCTCTACCTTCATACCAAATTTCATGTTTCTAGCTTACTCCAAACACCCTAAACAATATGATGAGTGAGTGAGTGAGTCAGTCAGTCAGTCAGTGAGTGAGTGAGTGAGTGAGTGAGTGAGTCAGTTAGCCTAAAATGTGCAATTTCAGGGGTCCACAACTAGAACATAGTTTGAGATACGAATATGAAATTTTGTACATCTGCACATATTTGCCATATCTCCTTAACGGCAAAAGCTCATATTCCTATCTTTAACATCTTTTTTCTTACGGGGCCCCCAAATCGTCGATTTTGCCATAAACTCTTGTTCCTGTATAACATGCTTCTGGCAGTGCTAACGTTTTCTGACGTGAAGAACTTGGCTCATGCACTGCCGTGCATGTTGATATATATATATATATAGGTAGATAGATAGATGTATATGTATAATATACAAGTCTTGGAGAGAAAGATGAAATAACTGGGTTCCTCATCAAAGAATAGCTTACATTGTATGATATTTCCAGAACATGGCTGCAATCTTGGATCAAGGTCAAAGTTTTCAAATGGGAAAGTGCTCATGTTGTATATCGAATAAGACTAGAAATGCATTGCTCCAATCATATTTGACATATTTGTTGTGAATCAAAAGGTATTATCACTGAAAGTTAAAACTACCTTTATTTATTTAAAGGAAACTGAAATGGTATTACCGTAACTAAAAGGGATATGATTCAGGTGATCCTCATGTGGGGGTAGAGCATATTTTGCAACCGACGACATGAGAATCTCAACGATGATACAATCAGAGTATGACCTGATAAACATATCTAATTTTGCACCTGTGCTTTTGCCCAAAGTCAGTAGGATTGCACAGTAGGATCCTCATTTGCACAGAGGATTTTTTTTTTCAATGACGAAGCCATTGGTCAATGCTGAGGTTAACCGTCATAATTGCAGATTTAGGAGTGACGGCAGTCCTCACTGGACGAGACCATCCAAAGTCATGTCTGATGAAATTTGAAAGATGTAACACCCATAATTTTCGAACTCATATCCATCATAATACACTTAATACTCAGCGCTACCTGGAAATACTCATAGAAATATTATATCCTCCTATTCTGACTGCAGATAATGGTTCCCTCCGTTAATTCCAAGATGTGTGTGTATGTGGTGGTGGGGTTACACGACACTACGGAGTATATGTTTGTTAGTGGCTCGATGTTTAATTTGGCATTTGTCACCCCGATAACCCTACCTCATACCATTAAACTTCTGTCTGTGATATGTGTTGCGAAAATCCTCGACAAACACTACTATTAACAATGCATCCTGGAGGCTTCTGATAGAATTTCTCCAGAGATCTTCTTGTAGAGGTGAATAATAAATGGACCAAACGCCTTCTACTCTGTGCTGAACAATACGCACAACACATGAATCCTTTAGATGTAGTTGCTTCGGATTTCTGTGTTAGTAACGTTTGAACTATAGCAGATACGCCGAGTTTGATTACGGTAATGAATTGCTGAAACTTTGGTAAACTTGATGGGCCAGTCTAGTAACTTTGGACTTCGGCCCGTCACGATTCGGCTCTTTACACCTAGTTAAAATCCACACCCATGCCCCAGCTGGGGACTCGAATCCGAGACCTTCGAGCCGTTTGCCTACCGCCGCACCCACCCAGCCGGCAATGAATTGCTGAAAAAAATGCTCGTCTTGTATGATATCTAACAGGACCTCTTCTCATTTGAAATATTTGACCTCAATCGAAGATAGCGGGTTTCAAGATGGCTTCCATGTTCCGGAAATATCCTCAAATCCCTTGAAGTACTGAGATATTTCGTTTGCCATTTTCTTCACAATAACAGGATGTCTGGTGAATTTGACTCACTTTATACATAGTATTTAAGTGTAGTCAGTTACACGTTACTTATTTACGTAGTAGCAGTACAAATTATTTTATATACGAAGTGGAGTCAGTAAGCTCTGAGACAGTGGTTACACGTAGTTTAGTCAGTCAGTTACACGTTAGTTACGTGTAGTCAGTTAAACGTTAACTCATTAACGTAGTAGTAGTACAAATTCTTTTATATAAGAAGTGCAGTAAATAAGTCTAAAAAAGTGATTACAGTTCAAACATACCTGGTCAGTGAAGACTTTGCTACACGCCACCTTTCAAGTACCTCCCTTCTGCTTTTACATATTCTGGCAATGATTGTACAATTATTGGAAGCAGTCTTCCAGACCATTTTTGGAGACCTGAAACGCCGCCGTAGTAGCAGCCTCAAAGCAATCTGCATTCGCAATTCCCAGGCCCTTCAGATTCTTCATGCGTGGGAAGAGGTAATAAGCGGCCGGAGCTAAATCAGGAGTATCTTGCACTTGTAGCAAGACAGCGACATTGTGTTGCGACAGATAGTCGGTTACCAGCATGGACTGATGCAAGGGAACATTATCGTGATCGCGTTTCCTCTTCATAATGCAGGGCATTTGCGGCGAAGTGGCTCTCTCAGTCGACCAAGATTGTCCTTGTATACGGTTTCGTTAACGGTTTGTTCTTGTGGAATGAATTCGTGATGGACGGGGCCGTAAATATACAAAAATATATCACCAGCATCAGCTTTGATTTGTTTTTGAGGAATGTCTGTTTTTTGGGGGAATTTGGTAAATTCGATTACATTTACTGACGCTTAGTTCGAGGATTGTGAAGGTAGCACAAGCATTCATCTCCTGTATTGATACTCTTCAGAATGTTCGGATCTGCATCTACTGTGTCGATAAGATCATCAGAGATTACTGCTCTTTTGTCTTCTTGTTCTGTTTTAACCTCTTCGGAACCATATGACCACATATACATACGTCGTTTGTTCAAATCATAATGGAGTATCTTGTGACACGTTCCAAGCGAAATTCCAACTTATTCCGCCTCTTGGTCAAAAACAGTGAGGCATCGCTTCTGACAAATTTCACACACATAGTTAATGACGTCCTTTCTTCACGCCATTCCAGGTCTAGCCATACACTCATCGTCCTCCAAAGATTCTCGTCCCTGTTTGAACCGTCGATACCAGTCGCAGATGCGCGGACTTATTGTACGCTGTTGTACCCAGCATGCAACTTCAGACTGACCATCAGTAGTATATATGATATGATATTCACAACATATTTAACATTCACACACAGTGTTTCTCGGAACTTATTGATTTGACTTCAAATATTTGAGGAAACAAAATTGTACCATTCTCAGAATGTGCACTTTTGGAACAATCTAGCTTTTGCTATTCAACCGTTCAATTCATTGAGTAATTTCACAAATATGATTTTAAAATACCCGAATGTCATAATATTCGGTGGTGAGACAATGGAAAAGAAAGAGTCGTTAGATTGACAGACTTAGAACGTTAGAAATCAGCCACACATACTGTTGTTATCTCAATTGTAAATTGCATTGTAGTAGGTAATACTAAACTCACATGACAAGTAGTAGTATTGTATAGGACCTCGGCTCTAGGTCAGCAAAGTACAGCGGCTCGGCATGGCATCGTTTAAGAAATGGACGTGAAAACCTCTGGAGAGATTTTGAGCCATGCCAATTGAATAGCCGCTTGCAACTTCCTGATATTTGTAGACACAGGATCTTGGGTACGAATTGATTTTTCTCTTTAATGTGTACCATAATCATAAGTTCTGTATTGGGTTCATGTTGGCGAGAGTGGTGGCAACAAGATTTGTCGGAACTGTCCAGAATGCTCCTCGAACCGATTGCGGACACCGTATCGTATTATACAATACATTAATGTTCTGGAACATCGCATCGTTATGGGGGTACATGCAGTCTCCGAAAAGCTATATAAGTGGTCACTATTGAAAAAATTGACAGTTACTGGTCAATGACTAACGAACCCAACCTATACCACCAACATCTACAGTGCCTTATTGGTACATGAGGACGATGATCTAATAGATTCTGAGTCAAAACCGAACCTTACTATCAGCTACAAACAGCTGGTATTGTGACTCAACGAACCCTACCATCAGCTGAAAAAAATGGTACTATGGCTCATCCAACCAGTGGTATGTTGCTAGTTCTTCAGGGTCGAATTGCCATCTTTTCGAGCCAAGGTGAGTTGTTGGACCTGGTATTTTAATGTTAACATAGGCACTCTGGTGGATCTTCTGGTCCCATCCCAGGCAATCTAAAGAACGCCGTTGTGACTTGCTTTATATGCATTTAGTATCTCCTGTATTGAATGTGGATGCGAATTGAGTTAACGTCACTTGTTTGCTACCATTGGCAATTCTAGCCTGATGCCGCTGGTCACAGTAGGGGAATGTTCTATTAGAACATCCTTTGTGGTAATGCCTTTCATGATGAAATTCCAGTGTACACGCGACATTGTCTGTTTTCGCGTGGTCATATGCTCAAATTCCATGGGAGTCCATAGAATGGTGGTGTTCGGAACCCACTTGACCAAAACCAGTAATTTGGAGCCCACTTTACTAATAATGGTGACACGTTCTTAGAAGCGAGCTGGTGAGCTTCTAAAGATGTTAATAATACTTAGTTCAATCAGTTAACGCGGCATCGTGTATCAAGGAATATCAAATGTCCTTCAGAAATGGCATGTACCATCAGACAGGCATCCACTAACATGCCGTATTCAAACTCTGATAATTTACGTCTCGAACTCATGAGATAACATCTCATTATTGAACAAGGTTTTGACATTCGTTCAATCCTTCACGTGACGGTGACACAACTTGATAATTTACGTGCTGCTGTCCTACGACTTTGAATGTAATATTTAACGATGTATTAATCAATCAATTACCAAACTTCCGTGGAGTAGTGGTGAATGCCAGTGCCTATGAAAAAACACTGCGGAAGTGGTGCTGGTTTAAACGATCACAATAAAAAATAAAACTCCTGGCTTTATAGCTAGAATTGTGAATATCTCGAAAGTGGACTAGGGAAAAAATCATCAACGCACTGAGAAAGTCATGGGAATTATTATTTTGCCAAATGTTTTATAAAACTCAGGAAACTATAGAGAAGTAATCTAAAGCAAAAGAGTTGATCTCAACACGCTCACATTGCATCCTAATCCAAATACTTTTGAAGGGGTGATATTCCTATACAATTAGATTTCTTTGTGCATACTTACACAGTACTGATGAAGTAATATTGTGATATACTTACGTCCAAATTTCTATCATTGTCGGTCAAAACAAAGAAGCGAGGGTCGTCCAGAGTTTCCCATGTGGACAAATCCTCATGGGGATCCAAGTTAGACGCTGCTACTTGTCCATATTGAGACAGCATCTGAGGATCTTCTTCTGCACTCAAGGCTGATTCACTTCCCAAAAGAAGAGGGTAAGAGGGCGCTCGGGGACGTTTCATGAGTGGCATCAGTCTGTTATAAGGGATGGTGAGGGTTGCAGCGCTGGAGACTGTGATGCAACATACGATAAATGCCACCAAGGTTATCAAAGATGATTGGCTCATGTCTAGTGTGGAAAGGAAATTCTGGAAATACATAAAAGAAATATAGAATGAGTGATACTATTGTAATAATGTACACATATAATTAATATATAAAACAAATATGTATCATAGATGCATCAGAAAAAAGATTCATGGAAGCTATTTTACTTTAAATGAGTTGACAGGTGAAGAGCAATTTCTAGCAGGCTCACTTAACAGTAAGAACCTATTATGTCTATCTAGTCATATGGCAGTTCCTAATCAAATCCAGTATGCGTCAATCTGAGAAGCATAATGAAAATAATTTTACATAATATCCACGGGCATATTTTTACCTATTTTTCTTCATCAATGACTCATGAAAACATAAGAAAATATAGAAAATTTTAAACATACTCAAAAGGTAAAATATTCCAGATCATTGCATTCCATCCTTAAACTACTGTGTAAAATCATACTCTAAATCCTTGGGGACCAGTGTAGAATTTATAATGAGCTGCTTCAAATGTCAGAATTTAGTCTTCCAATTTTCGGCACAGATGTTGAAATGCCAATCAACTGTACGTGACGAAGATAAGGGGCTTCCCCGTATCTACACGAGTGTAAGTCGTAGTGCTGTTACCGTTCATACAATTAATTTTATCTTACCAATCAACTGTCCCCAACACTAAGGAAGCTAAAACAAGGTAGGTGCCACGCGCATGTTTGTCGTCTGCAGTCTCGCTGGTATGACATCAGCTACAGTCAAGAGAGCAAGAGAGTACGGCAACACGTACGAACACTAGCTGTAACCATGGGTTTAACACACAGAACGGACCTAAGCTAATTGGCAAAATGATTGCACAAAGTGTATTAAAAAGTCTTTGACTTTTCTTATTCAACAGTTTTCTTCATTTTCTTGGTATTTCTTCGGTTGCTAGCGCCTATGGACTTCTGACGTTTCTCATCCCGTCTTCTTCTCTTGAGAGCTTTCAGCCTCATAAACGTCCGTGTTCTAACGTAGCACTTTATCACGAATGGGTGTAAATCTTCGTGTTTTTCTTTCAGAATATTTGTGAGGGTCTGCACTACGCTGCTGCATTTTCTTAAAGTAGGCCTACTCCCGTTGAAATCCGAGAACTTACTCTCAAACTTATAAACTAGATGCAAACATGATATTGAAGATCGGATAAGATGACCACTTTTTAAACACAATATGAAATTTCGTGGAAACAGATGTCTGTCTGTCGTCCTCGATAGTATCTTCAATTACTGTAGAACAGAGTATTATGCACTACGACTCAATTTATGTCACATTGGCTGTTGTAAATACAACTGACACATTTTTTCAATTACAATTGAATTCACTCTAGAAATAACAGAAACTGGAGTCGGATGACCATAAAATTTGCCAAAATCTCGGATGACAGAAAATAAACTTTCTAAAACACCTTGGTTTAATTTGGAAGTCGTAAGGAAAGGAAATCCTTCACATTTCAAGTCAGCAAATAAACCTTCAGTGCTGGGCCACGGTGGCTCAGTTGGTCGAGCGCTCACCTCTGGTGCTAGGGGTCGTCGAATCGATCCCTGTTCATGCCATGTGTACTTTGTGGTGGACAAACACCGTGTGCGTGGGATTTCTCGGGGTGCTCCCCTTTCCTCCCACTTTCTTCATTCCACCAATTCATCCAATCATCATCCATAGTTGCCAAAAGGCCTTAAAATAAATTCCAATTAATCTGATTCACCAAATTATTCAGAACAAATGTATCACCTGTCCGAATTGAAAGTGTCAGCACTCCTACACAAATACAACCATCTGCTACGAAGTTTTTTTCTTTCGGAAACCTATGGCAAATTATTATTTTACCACGCACCTTACCTCTCTTTTTACAAGTAGCAAATGGTATGTTGTAAAAGTAATTTTCAAGAAACCCAAAATACACTAAAGCTAAGACACACACACACGTAAGGATAAAACAAAACCACACTCTGATATATCACACAACTTCCATTTGCAAGCCCCCACGCTCCGTATTTTAATTCTCGCGCTCCCTGAGTCTTGTCGACTAATGATGTCACTTGCTACTGCGCATATCCTAATAACACCTACCTTGCTTTGTAGATTCCTTGGCCAACACTATGTTGGCCGAGTTCTATAGTGGCATTGTGTTCGACTGTTCATACGGAACTCGTGACATTGTTGAATGGCTAACGTTCAAAGCCCTTCTTTTGATTGCTTCATGCTTCAGATGCCCAGAATCATTCCGCATATGAAGTTCAATAGTACCTATTCGGATTGTGAAATGATGTTTGCCTTACTGCTAGCATTCAGGTCTGTGTGTATGGTGAAATATGTTTCCTTCTATTGTCGTGGAGATGCCGTGCAAACGTTACAGTCTCTGACGACCCTACGATATATGAACATTCAGAGTAGTTTTTTAAAGATGAATTATTATTATCATACATTTTCCAATCTTGCGTTGCAATCAATGAGAAATAACGGCTATGTTGCAGTCGTAATATGGCTGATATAAACTGTTCTGATAATGGTGGTATTGTCGTGTAATTCTAGGTATGATAAACATTGCATTGCAAATTGAAAAAACAAAATTCTTCTCTTGGTTGATAAGCTTAATGCACTGTATAAACGTTCATACTTAGGAACTATTTATATTCCACCAGAGCTCTGATTCTACAAACTTAATCGAAAAGAAACGTACAAAAAACAAAACTAACTTGAACTTAAGGAACAAAAGCATAAGTCACAGCAATTGTTAAACATAAGCTTCACGATGGTACGTTAATTGTTTACAACCAAAAGTTTCTTTTCTGACCTTTGATCATTGGTGTAGGATTTATGGTAAACTTTGTTAGATACTATTGTAGTTGGATATTAGTTCAATAATCATTGTTCCTTTTCTCCCATATTTAACATACCTACAAAGTTATCACATTCCTATATATCCAATTCAGCTCCCGTAAGTGTTTCTTACTTCCCCCGAAAAGCGTTCTTCTTTACCGTGGGAACTAAAGCTTTCACTTAGCATGCTCGGGATCCAGTTTTTCAGGGAATTTGAGAAGCATAATTCTTTGTCTTCACAGCTTGTTCGACGTTAAATAAAAATACTTTCTAGGAGTTAAGTTTCATGTTGGTTGAATGATTATCATAAATCCTACATGGGGCAATAGAGTAACTACGCAGCGAAATCTCACGTTGCATGGGGGGAGGGTGCCATTTGTTCAGGATCCCCAACAGGCGACATATAAATAGGTTAAAATGGGTTGATACAAATCAAACAAACACGGCAAAGGAAGTTGTCTCAATATATGATTTCTAAACTTTCTCAGATTTGGTAAAAACGAGGGAATTTTCACGTAGTCGGGAGATAATCTCAGTTGAAGAAATCTGGTAACACTGTTCTGCAGAGTTGGTGTGAGGTTTTAATTGGGTGCTTGCAGAAGTTTTACCCGTTTTAGGTGTGTATATAGATTTGTGAAAAACACAAAATGGAAGTCATCTAGGGCTGTGCATAATCGCATTCTCAACTGATGACCTCTTCCCATTTTTCTGGTAGAACCAACGGAAGATGCATCCAACGCATCCATAGTCCTGAGGTTTGAAGTCGAACAACTGTTGTACTACTGTTTTCACAGCCTGCACATGATCAAAGGCCTTCCGAAGGAAGATGTTGCCTAACGCGCGAAACAGGTGGAAGTCTGTAACGTCCGAGTCGGGTGGGATACCCCCACTAACCAAATCCCATACATTTTTGACAGGTGATGACAGCAGCATGTGGCCTGGCGTTGTCATGGTGGTGATGACTTCTTGGCGATCGACGAGGCCTGGCAGCTTCGATTGCAATGCTGCTCGCATTCTGTCCAATTGTTGATTGTAGTTTGTGCACTTCTGGATTTATCCATTAGAGGGCCGTGCTCTCTTAACTGTTAGGGCGGCTATTACCTATTCCCTGTGGTTGTAACATTAAGGTTATTAATTGTATTACCTTTGACAGGGCACCTGAACCAGTGGAGGTCCTGGGCTACAGTCCTTTAGGCCGCACCTTAATCCGGCTCTTAGTAGGTGGCATTAATGATTTTGTTAGGTTCCAGGACTAGGGTAACCAATATGAATAAAAGAGGTCGGCTTGGAGAATACGAGCTAGAGATATCGTGTTGGTATTAGTCATTCTTCGCCATACAATCGCGTTATTAAACTAATGAAATAATGGATATAAAACATAGTAATGTTTGAAATATATATTCTATATGAAGTATGCATACATGAGATATTTTACTACACTCGCTTGGCTTTAAAGACAAATATTTTCCTTTTTGAACTGATTGAACCATGCGAAACTAAAATACGAAATTAAAAGTTGAAGATACATGGGATATTAATTTATAAAAAAAAAACAAGAATACAATTCTTTACTACATGCACAGCTTAGCTACTATCACCATCACTTTCAGTATGTTTATCATATTTCCTAGATGCTCCAATCTCCACCAACATTTTCTTGTCTCTCAAAAGAAAATCATAAAATTAAGAACACGAATACTCTTTAGTACGGTAAATATTGTTTCGAGACTTTGTTGGCAAGATTTAGTTTTATTAACGTTTTCATTTTGAGTCAATGCACCCACATCTTACAACTGATTCCTTTAACACAAAAACGTATGCTACGATAGAGATGATAATAGGAACATTACTGTGGCACAGCTATAGAGTCAGGACTCATAGGAAAACGTGTCAATTAGCAATGGCATCAGGTGGTTTGAACTTGAAAGATGTATGTATACAAGGGGAAGCTTTATTAATACATCGTGCCATACAATTATTGTGTGAGTATCCAGAGGAATTTACGACCCAAATACTCAATGAAGTATGCCGTAGAACGGATTTACAATTACCGTTACATGTAAATCAATGGAAAAACTTGGTTTCATATCTTAATAAAAGTCCGATAGAGATGGCTTATGCCATACAACGAGTTAATCCAGAAAAACAATGGTCAGTAATTTGGAATAATTTAGCGGATATTTCAGACGCAACGATGTTATATAACCTGGCCTATCAAGTGATTCATAACATTTGGCCAACAAAAGAAGTCTTGTGTAAGAGAGGTTCCAGTGTAGATGATAAATGTACAAAATGTGGAAAGATAGATTCATTAATACACCAAATACTAGGTTGTAAAACTTGTAATCCGATTTGGAGCTAATATTGTATAATAATGAATAGAATTTTTCGAGGTCAGTTTTCGAATTATCATATTGACGATATAATATGTTTTCCGTCTTTTGAAGTGTTTCCAAAGGCTAAGAAGAGAATTCTCTTTTGTGTAACGTTACAAACAGTATAAATCATGTTGAATAAGGCTTATCTAACAAACCCAGGTTATTATGTTCAATTCTGGAGGGACTAAATCGTCCACATTCCAATTGAAATTAGAAGTGAAAGGTTTGCCAATTAATGAAAGAGCGTTGTATGTTTAAAATTAGTTTGTTGGGTTGTAATAGTAGTATATTTATATAAAATGTTGTAGTACATTGTGAAAGCACAATATTGTTGTAAGCATTAGCAAAAGCTAAAAATAATAATAAAAAAGACGTCGGTTTCTTGAATGAAAGGTCTCGGGTTCGAATCCCTACCGGAACAACACTATTTTTTAAAATATATATTTTATATGTTCATATTTATTATATAATAATTGCTAGGATGTGTATAAATAACTGATTTCTACTGAAAGCTAAGATATATCTGGATGCACGCCGAGCGAGGTGTGCAAGGGGGTTACGGGGCGTCCGAAGGGAGTTGGACGGCGGAGCCGCTAGGGGACGCAGCCCCCAGTTAGCGGTAAGCATACGCAAAAATATTGTTAACATTCTATTCCACATGTCAATTTTCTATTTGGTACACATAAAATTCATTTTATCTTTATCTCATCCCAATCCCTGAGCTGTTCATTTGCACGGTCGAGACAGTCACAATAAAAAACATTTTAAAGACATCCTTTTCTTAATCAATTCGTACTAAAAAGTGACAAAAATAATTTTGTTCATGCATGATTGAAAAGAAACTCGTGAAGCGTTCAAATGGAAGAATTTACAAAGTGACTGTATACGAGAGCGCGCCCCATATTTTCCTTTTAATCATCCATGAACAAAATTATTTTTGTCACTTTTTAGTACGAATTGTTTAAGAAAAGGATGTCTTTAAAAAGTTTGTATTACGACTGTCTCGGTGATGGGTTGGTGGTGGGGGACGGTGGGGTTTGAAGAGACAAGAAGGTGCTGTCGATTATTTGTTTTCCTTTAGTCACTCCAATATATGTCTTAGTGACAGAATATTATATGACTGTTTTCAAAAGCACTACTCTTGCAATCCATGTATTTCCTCCCTCTTTCTATGATACTGCTTTCCTTCTCTCCACTCGCAACACTCCAAAATGAAGACTAAAAGAAACCAAAATAAGACATCGCTTGGTAGTAAAAAAAAAAAAAAAAAAAAAAAATCCCCCAAAAAACGTGCAAATTAGGAAAGAATACAATGATGTATCCATGCCCCAGATATCAGAAGCTCGGATACGGATGTGAAGATGCGATATCTGAAACTCGGATCCGCATCCGATATCCGGATCCGTTTGCCCATCCCTAGTAAAAAGAACGTTTGTAACCTCTACAGAAACCGTATTCAATTATAACTGAAAATATTCGATGCTCCGTTTATTGTTTTTCTGCTCTCTCCCATGGTCAGGAGCACTACCTCTGCCTAACTAGTGTCTTGCAGAAAGTCAGTACTTTAAAAAAAAATACGTATATGGAAACGTATTTCAAGACATCATGGAGTACGTGTGTAGAAGATATGAATTGACTGAACGGAAGCCATGTCCACGAAGAGAGTTCTAATATCTAAAGGATGAAAGAGAAAGGAAAGAAAAAGATAGGTGAATAAAGCTGACGTATGGCACTGTGACAGCCAGTGAAAAGGATTTTCTGTAACGTTTCCGGCTGTGTAAACCTTTGCGAGGTGACAAGTATTTTCGACGGAGAGATAGAATGTTATTTAAAAACCAAGTTATGTTCTTGAAGCTTTAAACTAACATATTTTTTTTAACACCTTCATTTTCAAGACAAGCATAATATATTACAAATATATTGTATATTCACAAATCCATACTTTTTGATCAATCTTCACCAAAGTTTTATTGGGTTCTTCACTTGGTCGGAGTGAGACTGTATGACAGGGGTGTAGCCACGGGAAGCACAGGGGGCCCTGCCCCCAAATATTGTGTGTGTTCCCCAAACGAGAATTGGAATAATACAGTAGATATAATGTTTCAGACACTTGGTACACGATACATATAGATCAGCCCATCTGAAATCACCCAGCTTGACTGCTCTACCCCTTTCAAAAATATATTAATATTTATATCTCATATATAAGAATAGTCCTAAACTAAATATTACACAGTTTATTTTAGTTTTAAACAAATCCATTAATAATGACAGCCACTTTTGTATTGCAGCGCATGTCAAAATTTATGTTAGCAGACATTTACGGGAAATGTAGTATTTGCGGACAGGGTTATAACAGAACACTGAAACAAACACAATTATTTTCCTTAAAATCCGCTTGATAATTTTAGTCCTATGCATAAAAACCGTAAAACGCAATTGAAACTGGCCAAAATGGTATCCAAATATGATTGTTGAAATAAGAAAAATCTGGATTTCAGGCCGCTTTTTCGCCCAGAAGGGATGGAATATATCAAAGTTAATTTTTTTGTGCACTATTAACACATCAAAGTATGCTGAAGTTGATATGATATATGCGTCCTTAATATTTTATGATTTTTCAAAATCCAAAAATTGTGTTTTATGCATATTAGAGGCCCGATATATCTGGTGAAAGAAAATATAAAAATCGAATTTTTTCACACGGTATACATTTATATGTCAGGAGAAACTACGCCAAAAATTTAAACTTTAATATTTGAATCTGAAGGGAGCTACAAATTTGGCGGAAATTGGTGGTGAATATGCTCTTGTACGGTATGGTATGAATATTGCAGATCCTTTTGTCTGGTGGGAGATCAGATAAAAAATATATGTTTTACACGTTAGGCACTTATGTCAGGAGAAACTAAGGTAGAAACTTCACCTTTCCTTTTTGAATTTAAAGGGAGTTACATATTTACATATTGGGTTGTAATAATGCTCGTGAGTACTTTATGATATGCTATATTACCACCAGAGTGCCAGAAGAAAGATGTGAACAGATAAAGTTTGATCCTGAAATATCTATTGTTCCTCACGAGACGAGGCGAGACAGAGAAATGGCTATAGAAAATGAGACGAGACCAAGCTCTTGTAATGTAAAATATACTTCTTTCATGAGACGAGACACTCTCTGGACAAGACATTTTCAAAGCAAGACAGCCTAAATTTCGTCTCGTGGGCAACACGAGAAATACTGTATCATCGTAAGAAAGCTTATTTATACATATCTAGTGTTCATTTCTTAACATGGCTGCTCCGCATTTCCACTCCGTCTTTTTTCATTCCATTAAGCAACCATGCCTTTTATAAAACTTTGTCACCTTTCTAGGTGTATGTGAAGCGTTTATATAGCTGTCTGCATCTCTTACCATTACAACAGTAAAATAGTTTTTCACAATTCTGATGGTAATGAAGAATATCTCTTTTAATAACCATTCTCTATACAGTTACCAAAGCACGCACGACCATTATTCATAACCAATTTGCAAACCTGTAACTCATTTCAAACTCAAATATCAAAGTTGAAATTTCTACTGTAGTTGCTCCTGACATAAGTGTATAAATTGTGGAAAAATAGATTTTTATCTCATCTTCAATGTTCCTATCAAAGCCTGCACGAGCATCATTAATCAACAGTTTGCCAATTTGTAACTTCCTTCAAACTCAAATATCATTAAAATTAAAAATCCTACCGTAGTTTCTCCTGACATAAGTGTATAACGTGCGAAAAAATAGATTATTATATTTTGTCCCACTAGAGCTAATGGGTCTTCAATTTGCATAACATACAAATTGTATATTTTCAAAAATTCATAAAATATCAAGGAAGCATCATATATCAACATTTACATACTGTATACTTTCAATATACTTTGATATGTAATAGTGTACAAGAAATCAACTTTATTATTCAATTTCTTCCGGGCGAGAAAAGCTCCCTAAAAGCCGGTATTGTTTCTATTTCGACAACCACATTTGGATACAATTTTGGTCAGTTCGATTACGTTTTAGGTTTTTCATTCAGAGGACTAAAATTAACAAGCAGATATTATTCGAAAGAACGGATTTTGTTTGAAAATCCAATGAAAAACCAGTATTTGCTAACAGAAATATTGGTATGCTCTGCAATACGAAAATGGTCGCCATTAATTAATGGGTTCGTGAAAAAATAAAAGAATATCGTTTTGAACTATTATTATATAAAGAATATAAGTACTTAAAAAATGAAAACGATCGAGCAGCCAAGCTGGACGATTTCAGATACACTACTCACTAAACCTTGCTTGAATAAACGTTATACTATTTTGGATAAACACGAAGTATGATTGATACCCTTTGGTATTTGTAAAGGTGCCCCCCTAAGTAAATATGAGACCCCGTGCGAAAATAATTTTTCTGACTACACCGCTGCTGTATGCTACGTCTCTCCTCACAATATATATATATATATATATATATATATATATATATATATATATATATTGCGACAAGGGGAGCCAAGGTATATCTTAGGGGATTCAGCTCCTCGTAAAGTATTCGTATCGTGGGCAGATACGTCTTATCTACTATCGACTAGACTAGATTACTCTTCACCTTCATAATTATTATAGTATATGAGTCAAGTTTGGTAAAGCTGATCTGTGCGGTAATTTATTATGATGAATTCTTGGCAGAGATGTAATGGGATTCTTTGTACTATGGCCAGCAATAAATGTTTACATGACTTCATTATACGCAATTTTTTCTAAGCCTAGAAGATAGGCCACCCAACTGATGTAGAGTGGTCGGTGTGTGATCCTGAGAGTGTGTACGTGAGCGAGCAAGGGTTGAAATTTTCTTTTCTTTAAGAGAAAACATTACCACATGTAGTGGGTTCTGGAAATATATTTGTAATTTCTTGTGGTATGAAGCAAATAATAAAATAACTTAAGCGAGTCGCATTTCAAACACCAAAACAGGGAACTTAACATTATTTTTACATTAGGTGAGCCACTAGTTGAATTAACTTAAAAGTGTAATTTAAATTGTCCAGTAGAAAAGATCCGTACCGAACATGGAGAAACGAAAAATGAACTTTGAACCTTTGGTTGGTTGCTAGGTAATTATTTCTTTCTTAATGAATCTATTATTTCATAGAACACTAACGTTATACACGAAAGACAAGAGAAAACATTCTTTTTCTATCAGTTCTTAAAAATCGGGCACGATATTCCTGCTTTATAATTTCTAATAATATGTTATGATTTACGTTTATCATTTACAAGGAAGATGTTAATAGCAAAATTCACAAAACATGTTGTGTGCCAAATTATAGTAAGTGCAATTTCTCCCTCTATATATATTGAACAGAGACAGAATAAGAATGGATTTTTGAGCATGAACTGGAGAATATCTTAGATAAATGAAGCTCCTTCTCTTTCCAGAGAAATATTTATGTGTGTGCGTGCATGTGATAAACATCCATACGAGTATATTTTGTTCCGAGCGGCCGTGCCTTACTTGGTAGAGCGTTGGTTTCGTGTTCTGGAGGTCCTCGGTTCGGTACCAGCGGCTGACTGTCGTGACTTAGATTTTCCCAGGGTTTTCCTCAATCACACCAGGCATGTACCGGGATGGTATCTTCAATGTAGGACCTGGCCGACTCCCCACACCCAATCTTATCTCGGAGTGATCCATAGGTGCCTAAAACTATAAATAAAATTAAAATCCAACTTGTATATTATGTAAATCTGTCGCTATTCTAATCGGCATATTTCTTAATACACAATCAATATGACCGAGATTGATCGAGTGGACGTAGCTCAGTTTCTACAGCGTTGGCTTAGCAATCGTAAGGTTCTGGGAAGGCTGCCTATCCTTACTCATTTTCTTCAGGACACGAATAAGCTTATGTTTATAATGATCCTTATTGATAGAGTAAACGCACACAAACACACACGCACATAAGGACAGAGAGAGTGTGTGTGGGAGAAGGTATGTGTAAGAGAGAAAATCAGAGAAGAGACGAAGTCGCGAAAAGAAAGAGATCAATTAAAACAGAGAAACGATAGAAAAAGATCAATGAAAACATTGAAATTAGATTGAATGATAATGAACAAACACACTATTTACTTTCTGATTGTAGCTATGATGCTACATCTTGTCTCTCCAATCGGAGACGAATCTCTGATTGACTTCTGTAAATAGTTGAAGCTATCCTTTTATTCGAAAAAACACGGCGCTGACTGGGAATCGAACCCGGTCCGTCTGAATGAAAGGTCAAGACGGAACCACTGCACCATACATTACACTTCTAAAATCCTACTACACAACACATGTTACAATTCTATGTTAAAGAAGTACAAGAAAAGTGGACGCTTCATGTCAATCACCAAAGCAGAGATCACACAGAACTTGACTATAATACAAAAAGCTCTCAACTTACCAAGTTTTACTTGATGGATGTTACTGAAGCGTTGTCAGGGTTTGAGCACAAATAGCACAAAGATTAAATGTTCAAATATGAGAGAAGTACGCAGACGTAGGGTTCACAGATGTTTGTCTTATTTCCATATTCACTATATGAGCGCTAAGTATAACTTGTAATGTTCAAATTCTGATATTGACCGATTGAAGAAACTAAGTCTTTCAGTTATACTATATGTTCAACTACAGAAGGAACTCACAAAGTCAAAGTCTTATCTAATCTGAAGTCGAACTACAGTCCTAGACTAACGATATAGACTGCTCGAAGAAAGAGTAAAGAGTGCGTCAAGATTCAAAGATGGATATAGTTTTATTTCGTTCTAATCTCAAGAGATCACACTGAGTTCACAGCACCTGCACGTCATTTCTTTATTTCAAAAATAGGAAGGAGAAAGGAAGGGAATGTTTGTATCAGAAAAAGGATGAGGTAATTTTGGGAATTGTCCTTGCACCGTTCCCTCTTTCTCTCATGTTTTCTAAATTGCAAGCATACAAAAGATCACTTGTTTCTTCTATTGAACAGTCATTTAGTCACGTATTCAGAATACTTCTCTTTAATCTTACACGCTTTGATAATTACGTTAAATCTAGCATTCATATAAACATTCATGCTTCAGATCCTGACTTTCCCAGAAGTTAAGAGATAAATAATTCTTGTAATTTTTTCTTAAGTGTAAGGTCGTGGCATATTGACCTGTTATTGTTTTTCTGAATTCTCTGTTTTGGAAAATAGCATTGAAACTAACCTTGTAACAGCACCTATACACAATATTTCATATATGATTCATTTGGCTATGTCCTGTGTTGTATTCCTGGAATATTTTATACAAAGTCTTATATAATCTCAGAAGTCTTACATACTAGCATTTTTCCTATAAAATAGGATTTCTGTATTGAATATTATAAAATCTTTTGAATAGTTCCACTACTATTATTGCATTATACAGTAACTTCTCCGACAACTAAGTCTTTCGGAAAATATTTATATTCAAAACATGAATATTCAGATTCCTCAAAGCATTAGATGAAATAATTACATTAAAATAAATCAGTATTCATACTATCTTTTCCGAACATAAGTATATGTTCGAAATATAACATCTAACACGTAAACGTTCTTTCCTAACAATCGGGGATCTAGACATGGATCTGGAAGCTTTGTATGTGACCAACTTAAAGTATAAATTTTAACTTTTATTTCGTAGTAGTTTGGTCAGTACAAGCGGATTTTCTTCGCAATACGGTGCAAATGCGAATGTGGCATCTTCAGAAAGGTCATCATGTTTTGGGGAAGGAGTTAAATATAAGACTGCAACTTTTCTTGTGATGTCTAGTATTATCAACAAGATGACTATGTTGAAAAATAGCTGGCATTGAATCACAGCCCTTTTTTGTTAGGAAAAAATGCGAGATTTCGGGCTAAAATATCTCAAATTGGTTATCATAAAAATTCTGAAATTTGATCTCGATGAAGTTTTGTATGTGCTCAAATCACAGTAAAAATGGCAATTTTGTTGAGTGATTTGGTCAAGAAAAAATTGTTCATGAGTTAAAATTGCGCCTTTCAAGCTGCGTAGAACTATGAAGCTGCATAACACATATAATCCGCTTGCACTGACCAAACCAATTAGAAATAAAAGTTACAATTTTGGATGTGAGCTGACCACAAACGAGACTTCCTTGACACTAAATTTCAGGTGTCTTGTTAGGTATTTAAGCCCGAAATCCTGCATTTTTCGACGAAATACCATTTTTAAACCACCGTAGAAATTAAGGGATGTAATTTAACCAAAGCAGGTTTTGAATACAGACACTTTTTAGTAGGTCTAAACATTACAAATGATTTCAGCTTTATATTCGACTGCTTCACAGAAACAATGGTGGTCATTTTGAAGATACCACATTTGCATAGTATGACGGCGGTACGGCGAAAAAATCCACTTGCACTAAACTACTTGGAAACAAAAATTGCAATTTTTTTGCTGTGAGTTGGACCTATACAAAACTTCTCGACACCAAATTTCAGACATTTTCATGAGGACCCATCTGAGACATTTAAGCCCGAAATCCGGCATTTTTCGCAAAGGGCCATGTTTGAACTCCCATCGAAGAGGAGTGTGAATTAGGGCCATGAACTTTTGCGTGCATACACTCGGTTGGTATGTCTTAATATTACAAAAGTTTGCAGAATTTTATTCAATTCCTTCAGCCTCAAAAAATTGTTACAAATCAAATTTTATACAGTTCGTTACTTATTTTTTAGCTTAATTATTGGAATAAAGAAATTAATTTTCAGAAAAGGTAATTCAATATCTTCAAAGTACACTTCAAGGGCTACACAACGGTTTTTGTTTAAGCTCTTGGTCTCTTCTGTTTTTGAAATATTCAGGTTTCCGTACGTGTACGTGAGTAATAAACGCCACCAGCCATTTTAAAAATATGTTTTCCCTAATAGAAATAAGGGCATAACATTGCTTTCAAAAGTGGTTCTGATATCTTGAGGTGTGTAGGAACCCTCATACGAAAAATGAAATTTTTCTAAATTGTTGATGCAACCAATTTTTCTACAGTTGGATAATCTGTCATGGAATGCCCCAATTACGTATGTTTTAGTTTCTCGCGTAATGTGTGAAGAGAAATGCTAATAATTTCAAAAGATTAGAACAAACTGTTTTACTCAAATTATACAATAAACTGTTTATTTTACTCTGCGTAGCTGTGATCACGCATAAGACGAATAAAGTGTATATATAACCAACTTTAGCAGTGAATGAAATGAACGCCAGATGCAAATGTCTCATATTTAACGACTATAGTACTATCTTTAAGAACGTAAATCCCATGCTGTAATGAGAATATTGAGGAGTAACTTCCGTATGATAATATCTGCAGACAAATACGCTACACACATTTATTGCTATTACCCGATTTACTTAATTGGTATTTAACATTCACATATAAAAGACCGACGTTCTCTCAACGCCCACCACCTCTCTGATGTTATATTTTAAACATAATAATTATTTATATCCTGAAATTATTGCATGAATACATATACAACTGATTTATTTTTATGTAATTATTCTATCTAATTATCCATGCTTTGAGGAACATATCATTACATAAAAAGTAAGTGACAAACGTGACTCGAACCCAGGACCTCCTGGTTAGAAGCCACTCGCTCTACCAGAGCTTACATGAGCACATCTACCAAACATATGATAGAACTCCTGAAGAAACATGACTGAATTTTCGGTGTCCAAGACAATGATATTTATATCCGTTGAAAACGCTATAATTTTTATCCATTGTTTTGTTCATTCTACTATGGATGTGAAAAATATTTTTTCTGTGTTTCCTTTCATTGCAAATGTGCTTTTACGTGTGGAAACATAGGTGACGAAACCATAACATGCTCATATGTATGTTGTATAGTTTCGAAATACTGTATCATTACATATTTGAATGAATGTATTTTTTTTCTACACGTAATAACATTTCAACATATTTTATTGCACTTAAAAGAAGAAAACCACATCCGTACTTAGTATTCCCAATTGCAAAGTTCACCCTTGGGAGCTCGAACCTGGCATTTTATCATGTTTTATTAACTCGCTTTCTTGTCTGTCAGTTCGGTACAAATTTTGCAATCGATTTTAAACAAACTTCCCGATGAGCTAGAGACTTTAAACTTTAAACATAGCTCGGAACTGGATGACAATGCAATATTAACTTATGATACTTTGAAAAAGTTGCCATCTTGGATCCAAAGTGGCCGCCAATCTCATTGTTGTATATAATATATAGCCTAAACCAATGAAACTAGCAAAGTGAAATTTGGTATGAAGGTACATTATCACTAGTAGGTTACGAAAATATTACCAAATTTCTCCAAAGATGCCATCTTGGATCCAACATGGTGGACAAAAAAAATCATTTTCGACGCCGTTTGAGCTAGAGATGCGAAATTTGGCATAAAGGTGTATCATGACAAGCAGCTTAGGAAAATATTACATTTTGAAATAGTCGCCATCTTGGATTCAAAATGGCCACCCAAATATTATTTGCCGCATCATTCGAGCTAGAGAAATGAAATTTTAAATGAAGGTGTACCATCATGAATATCACGACAATATAATAAAACGTTAAAAAAGTCGGCATCTCTAATCCAAAATGGCCGCCTAAAACATTTTTCGAACAACTGAATCTAGAGAAACGAAACTCGGTATAAAGGTGTCTGACCAAGATTTGGTTACAAAAAATGGGAAAAACCTCCCATATGGGGGCGCAACCCCACGGTTCGGGGGCATATTTGTACCATGGAAGCGCAGTCCACCAGAAAGACTGATTGCGATAAAGGGAGGCACCCCCCCGAGAAAACTAAGTCGGAAGCGCAGCCCCCACGGGGGCCTAGGAACAGCGCCCCGAGCGAAGCAAAACAAGTATATATATATGAAACATCCCGATGAGCTAGAGACTTGAAACTGTAAACATAGCTCACAACTGGCTGATTTGCCACATGTCTCTGTCATAATCTCATCAAGATGTTTCAAATCGATTGCAAACTTTCACACATACAAGACTGAAGAGCAGAAAATAAGTATTTAAATAAATATTTTTTTTAATATATCATGTTTTTAAAACGGACTAAAAATATAAAATAATTTCTCCTAGCTCCATACAGATTTATATACTTGTAAGATTTAGAACGAAAAACGTGGAGTGCATGCAATAGATAATAGTAACGAGTGTAGAGAGTGTAAGGAGTGCATCGTTGAGAATACTCACACAACTGTTCATATCATTTGCAATGCAATAAAATTGTTAGTGACTTAGGTGAACTATTCATGCATCAATTATCTATTGTATGCACCCCACGCTTTTCGTTCTAAATCTTACAAGTATATAAATCTGTATGGGGCTAGGAGAAATTATTTTATACTTTTAGTCCGTTTTAAAACCGTGGTATATTATTTATTTATATAATTACTTTTCTCACTGTTTCCGAACATACCTAAAGTTGGACTTTGAATTTTCAGCTGAAAACAGCCCTAATCAATGCGGTCATCCTTTTGGACTAGGGTGTACCTTACGTTATAAAACCCGTGTACTGTACAAATTTCAAGTTTTTAGATAAACCGTTTTGCCTGGGCATTGATATGTCAGTCAGTCAGAACTTCCGTTTTTATATATAGAGAGTATTATTATTATTATTATTACCTTACTATCAATAGCGTATTATTTTCGTCATTTCTTATAAATCCTAAAATTTCAGCGTATCTTATTTTCCACCGTCAGAAAAAGAACGATAACTTATCTTGAACACTACCGTTAGTCAGTTAAATTGTCTCCATCGGACTTCACAACACTCTACCGCCCTAACCAGTTGTTAAATCCCCTGCTAAAAGAAGTCACCGGTTTTGGAAGCCAAGAACTGGGTCACTATTCGTCGCTAGTCATCCTCATTTTGCAGTGTTTTCCCGGAAAGATGGTTTTGAAGGCTGCAAAAAAGACCGTAGTCTGTTGGTGCAAGATCTGGTGAAAATGTCGAGTGGGGGTGGGGGTTCTTCCAGCCACATTCCTCGATCTTAGCGTAAATCTTTCTTGCCGTGTGTGGGCACGCGTTATCAACGTGGATGAGCAGCATAGACATCCAATTAACTAGAGCAGGACGTTTCTCCAACAATGCAGTCCGTAGGCGTTTAAGCTGCTAACAGTAGACATCTGCATTGATGGTTTTGTTACGT
Source organism: Lepisma saccharinum (assembly GCA_022664845.1). Taxonomy (NCBI): domain Eukaryota; kingdom Metazoa; phylum Arthropoda; class Insecta; order Zygentoma; family Lepismatidae; genus Lepisma; species Lepisma saccharinum. Next base: position 49,376 of record JAGDQP010006417.1, on the reverse strand, counting down.
GGCAAGAGCTCAAAATGGATTACCCACGGATAGCCCACCAAACACTCAACATAACTTTACAGGGGAGGGGATTCTGTTTTGCCACAGTTGCTGCGGTCCCCCTTTAGATTTCCACTGTCGTTTTGGAGTAACGTTATGGTAGGGGATCTACTTTTCATCTCCTGTCTAGAAATAGCTCATGTCTGTGACGTGAGCAGGGAACTGCAGATGTCAACTCGTTACTGCTTCTGTTGAGGCGTTAACGCATGGAGTACCCATTTTCTGAGCTTCGACACGTACCCAAGGTCTTGCAGATAACGATTTGTGGTCGAATGGGTGACAAGAGTTCGCTGTCTTGTTCTTCACCAGTTTACATTGGATTTGCCGACACCGCTCCTCGCAGTGCCTCGTTTTCATGAGAAGATTAAAATATTGTTTTAAGACCTTTAGGCATCTGAGGCTCAGGCCGAATTTCACATATGAGGATGGAACTCGCGATCGGGGCCGAAGTCATGTTTAACAACCAATCAAAATCTTTGAAACATCCTTCGCTCTGCTGTTCAGTGTTTACTGCTTTAGTCATTGTAAACAAAATTGGTAAAGAATATGGCGACCAGCATTGAAACTTACATACCGTGTACTTACACTTAGAACATATTAACTTCAAATGTTGGTATTGAGAACAATTATGAGGCCTTTTGAGAGCTTACGTATCTACATGATATAAGGGTACTGTAAAGGACACAGAAATTAAAAATAAATCTGGGTGAAGCGAAGATATATGGGCCAAAGTATTTTTATTTTATTCTTGTGGTACTCAACGAGAAGAAACAATGGTATCAACTTTTTTGAAACCTGAGCAGTGCAACATAAACAATTCTGCATGTAAAAGTGCGAAAATAATAACTTGATTATGTTACTTATTTTTAGTTACTTGATGGTTTTGTTGACAACATTGTCAAAATGATAATAAGAGGTTATTTCCCCTGCTATTGTGCATTTGTGCATTTTCAGTCCTCACGGAAGTATGTTAGATTACTGTTGAATTGTTTGAAGTCACGTTACGGTAATCAATGATGCTTTAATTCAAGTGATACTTGCTTCATAAAACTCTAAGTTAAGCATATAGAATGCATATTTAGGATCAGCATTATAATCTTTACATATCGTGTACATTATATTTTACATCAATTATTACGTAGCGCTAGTTCGAGTTCTGAACAATGATTGAAATTTAGTGCAAAGATAAAATTGCAGTCAATTGGTTGTTTTACGTAAATTAATAACAAAATTATGAATACTAAACATGTTTGCTCAAATACTTTGTACAAGTGATGCAAACAAGTAATGCTTTCCTCTGTGTGAATACCGTATGAGTAACTTCCAATTTTACATAGAAGTGCAACTCATTCATTATCGGGATAGGGTAAACCGGACATATTTTTATTTACAAAATATTAATACATTTGCCGGTGCCCTTGCACACTAAGTTACTTGACAATTTTATGGCATACGAGTCAGTTGACTACATTCTTATTCTTTTACGCCTTTGGGACGATTGCTGAATTTATTTTCTTTATGGGAAAATGGAATGATCTTGATTTTGAATTTTTTTCAACAGTGATGGCTCTTTGTAAACAGCAAATCAAACTGCTTTGAAATAAAAGCGGTTACGGACTTAGTTAGTGATAATAGAAATAAAAGCGGTTAGTGATAATCAGTTTCACCGGTTACATATTTGTAAACCCTTGCACAATGTTTTAATACAGGACATTGTTTTCCATAATAATTGAAATAGGTCATTTCTGCACGGAATATAGAATAATTGAATCTTCATGTAAATAATTCGTTATATTAACTAAGTATTTCTGTTACATTGCGTTAAATGTGCTTCTAATGTGGTTACTTTTCGCATTTTGAATATGTTGAATACAGAATGTGATGTAAAATCAGATGGGATGATAAAAGTACAAGAGGCTAAAGCCAAGAAGCGTATCTTCTTGCACTCATGTAACCCACACCACATCTTCTTGGCCTTACATCACATTATGCATTCTACGTAAATAAGGCTAGAAACATCTAAAATAAGTGTAGAACCATGAAAAAGGAATACTAATATGAAGAATTACTGTGATGTCTTGCTTTAGATTCCTACCACTTTATGAACTACATGTAACAGTTATAATGTCGATGGTTTTAGAAACTACATTTATATTGAGTTTCCATACTAAGGAGGCCTACTGACTAATTGATTCGCAATTATCCATTCTTCAGATTGTAGATTTCTCGTTACACTAATTAATTTTGCTTTGATAATGTACTATTTATTTAGCACAATGTATTTTCTAGAATAATTTACAAATTAAAATCACCGACTAAAGCTTTAATTAAATTGGAGAATAATCTACCTCCTCGATTTTACACTATTCTACAAAGATATGAAATATCGTATAAACTTTTGATACATAACTGACAGTAACATCTTCAGTTAGTGAGTAGCAGCTGCCATCACAATTCCTTCACGGCAATGCATATTTCCTGAATGTAATACGACAATAACTTTCATTACCTGTTTTCCTCTTCCATTAGTTTTCAAATGTATTCATTCTAGTCAGTACATATCTTTAGAATTGCGCGATCTTAAGTGTTAAACGAACAGGCAGTGGTTGGATAGAATTGTAGCTATATTTTAAACCTCTTAAATTCGAGCAAACAACGTTATTTTGTTACATAGTAGGCTTAGTAGTTATCAACAGTGAACACTGAGTAGCTAGCAGTGAACACTGAGCAGCTAGCAGCGGACTAGAGGATATTATAAAGAATTTGATTGGTGGTTGAACATAACTCCGTCCCCGGTCGTGATTTACATCCACATATGTAAAATTCCCGGCCGGGTAGGATGGGGAGTACGTGTTGAAGGTAGACGGCCAGGATCTATTTTGTAGGCATCATCCCAGCGTTTTCTTGGTATGGCTGAGGAAAAATCCTGGAAAGAATTCAAGTCAAAATGGTCGGTTAATGGATCCCAGTACCTCCTGAATGCTAAGCCAACGCTCTGCCACTGAGACAAGGCCGCTCTATACTAGAAGGGTTCGGCCAGGGCCTAATTTGATGATATCATCACGGCGCTCGGCGTTTGTTGAGGACAAGCCATGCAAGACGTTTAAGGTTGCCACAGTGTGCGAATGAAGGTATTTTACAGGGGAATAATATGTTGATATGGAAATAACGTGATAAGTCTAATATGCATTATACATGCGCCCACATACAGACTCACAGGAAGAATTTCCCCCTTATCATCCCCTGTTGAGTCGCACACTGGGTTGCCGTAACTTCGGTGTATCTGACTTCTATGAATTCCAGTATACTTTATAAACTTAGAGGAGTCGTAGAATTTGAGGTAAATCTTTCACTTAGGACAGTTTTTGTGAATCCCTTCCAAGGATTATTCCTATACTCGTGACACATTTTGGCAAAATTTTCTTTCTATGATTTTACTGTCGTTGATACAAATTATTCGTCCGTTAAATTATTATAAAAATACACTTTGAAATAAGTGCGTTTTGGGTTGACTACAACATCACAGTTATAGGATGAATATTTACGATGGAAGGACAATGCATTTTTAGAGTATTGTTAAACCACATCATATTTTCAAAATCAGAGCGCATTTGAAAAATGTATGCACGCAATTCCATTTTCAAACTCTCTTATCAATTATATTTTTCCTATAAAAAGTAAATCTTGGCCTGTAACGATCCGTCTACATACGCTACAAGCCTGCAAATACTTGTGGACATTTACTTGTGGGTTACAGAGTGTAGACGACTACACTGATATTTTGAGAAACAGAATCACTAGTAATACTAGTCACATTTACTTGTGATACTAGTCCGTGGACTTGTAGCTAGCATTTTACAACTATAAGTTTGAGGAATAGAAACTTGTGAAGCGAATTGATATTACTAGTGTAGTGACTAGTAATACTAGTTCAAACGTTTTGAGAAGCAGGCCTCTAAATATAGTAATGATATTTCTGAAATTTTTGCCTCAGCTCACTAGGCTAGTCCAGTGGAACGGTGTCAGACTTTTGAGTACTGAAAGTGGGCAACAGAGATTCAAACCCTGTTCTTACCAAAGGTGTTTTTACAAGGCAACAGTGAACAATCAAATAGTAACTTCTGTTCGTAAACGTCGAATACTAATGAATGTGGAACCACCGAAACAAATTTCCTAAAGTAGGTAAAATACTGTCCTTGTAGAAAAAGAAGATGACGATTAACGAATATGTATTAATTTGGAGATGCAAAATAAAGTTCCGCAGGACTTTGGAAGTGCAATATGTGGTGCAGTGGTTTCGTCCTGACATTTCATTCGGGCGGACCGGGTTCGATTCCTCCAAGCACAGTGTTTTCTCGAATTAAATGATGGCATTAGCTATTTACAGAAGTCAATCAGAGATACTTCTCCGGTTGGAGAGAAAAGATCCATCACTAGCTACAATCAGAAAGTGAACAGTGTGTTTGTGTTTGTTCTTTAGGATAATAATAAATCAATCCAGTTTCAATGTTTTCATTGATCTTTCCCTTTCTCTCTCTTTCTTTTCATGACTTCGTCTCTTCCTCTTCTTTGTCTTTCTCTCTTACTCTTTTCTTCTTCTACGCACACTCCGTTCTTATGTGAGTGTGTGGGTTTATTTTATTTCTGCGGATTATTATAAACATTAGTTTATTTGTGTCGTGAAGAAAATGGCCTGGTCATTTCAGTCAGTCTGTTCAGCCTCAGTCAGGATAGACGGAAGTTCCAGAACCTTCCGATTGCTAAACCAATACTGTATCAACTGAGCAACGGCCACTCGATCCACCTCAGTCATATTGACCCGGCATTAGGAAGAAATATGCCGATCAATGGAGCGACGGGTTTACATACTATACTAGTTGGATTTGAATTTTATTTATAGCTTTTAGGCACCTATGGATCACTCCGAGATAAGGTTGGGTGTGGGTGTGGGTAGTCGGCCAGGCCCTACATTGAAAATACCATCCTGGTACATGCCTGGTGTGACTGAGGAAAACTCTGGGAAAATCTAAGTCAGGACAGTCAACCGCTGGTACCGAACCGAGGACCTCCACAATACGAAACCAACGCTTTACCAAGTAAGGTACGGCCACTCGGAACAAAACATACTTGTATCGATGTTTATCACATGCACGCACATACACAAATATTTCTCTGTAAAGAGAAGAAGTTTCAATTATCTAAGATATTTTCTATTTCGTGCTGAAAGATCCATTCTTTTTCTGTTGAATATATATATCGAGAGAAATTACATTTACTATAGCTTGGCACGCATCATATTTTGTGTATTTTACTACTAACATCTTCTTTGCAAATGATAAACGTAAATAAAAACGTATAATCAGAAATTATAAAGCATAAATATCGAGCCATATTATTAAAAACTGATAGAACAAGAAATTTTCTCTTGTCTTTCGTGTATAAAGTTAGTGTTTTATGGAATAATCGATTCATTAAGAAAGAAATCATTACCTGGCAACCATAGGTTTCAAAGTTCATATTTCGTTTCTCCATGTTCGGTACGGATCTTTTCTACTGGGCAATTAAATTATACTTTTTAGTAAATTTCAATTAGTGGCCCACCTAAAATAAAAGTAGTGTTAAGTTTCCTGTTTGCGTGTTTGAAATGCGACTCTTACGTTTTTTCATTATTTGCTACATACTAGAAATCATAAATTTCTTTCCAGGACATGTGATAATATTTTATCTTCAAGAAAAGAAAATTGCAACCCTTGCTCGTTCACCCACACACTTTCAGAATCACATACCGTCCACTGTATGTTAGTTGGGTGGCCTATCTTGTAGGCTTAAAGAAAAATTCTGTACAATATATTCATGTATAATATAGTCATGTGATATAAAAAAGCAAACACAGGTTGTTAGATATTATAGCTTTTAAAATTAATATTTTAAATGAATTTCAGTTAAAGAAAAGACTGACAGAAAAGCACAGAAGAAGGTTAGTCTAGCCACTAAGAATAATGATGTACTAAATTGAATGAATGCTATTGACTTTTGTTTATTTGTCTAATTGCATTTATATTTCTGGCTGTAATGAATGATATGACGTTTTATTTTCAAGAAGTTCTGAGGACAAATAAATTAAACTTTTTGTTAGTTTGATGCTGAATATTGAGCGTTAGAGGGCATATCATTTATTGCTTATAGGATCCCAGTGAAGAAAATGCGCCCCAACCCCGACGGTCCCATTTTTGCCGCCATCGACCCGGCGTCGGGGTGTGACAGTCTGGGAGAAGTCGCATTTAAGAGGGCTCCTCGCTCCAGTCCCCATATTTTTAGCATTTTTCAAAATATTTAAAAAACTAAGGGTACTATGAAAAATACAAATTCATAGCGCACTAGAACTTACAAATTACTATGAAATGCAATGGACAGCGATCTCGAAATCTTGTCGATTGATCAGTGCTCAGACTTCAATTAAATAATGACGTCATAATCTTTGAAAACGTATCACTTGTCAATGGACACGATCTCGAGCTCGCTGTCCATTGCATTCAATAGTAATTCGTAAGTTCTATTGCGCTATGAATTTACATTTTTGATAATACTCTTAGTTTTTTAAATATTTTGAAAAATGTTAAAAGTGGGAGGGTTGGAGCGAGGAGCCCTCTTAAAGGCGGTCCACCGGGGCGCAACGCCAAATAGGCGCGTTAGGCAAAAACTCCTGTTGTCAAAGTGGCCTAAAGAAGGAAGCTAGGAGTGATCTAACTAGCTTAACCAGTCACACCAGTTTATTTTGTGTAAATGGTTGGCAAAGAGTTGGAAACGTTTTTTGCCTCCCTTGTTCCAAGTATGGGGTTGGGATTTGGTAGGGATTGAGGAAAATGTTAACCATGTCCTAACAAGGCAGGAATATGACGGCAAGAATAGTCGAGAAGAAGGCAGGCCACCTACTATCTGAGACAGTCAGCAGAAAACAATTACAATTAAAATCAGTGATAGTCACGATACATCTATAATAGTCATTAATTTCTTATAGAGATTAAAAAATCAATTGCAAATATCAGTTAGGATCGTCGGGCTTCACTCGGCACTTGTCTTGAACCCGACCCTACACCGACGGTTGAAATGTGGGCGGCATTTGTATGAGCCAAATTCTGGTCGAGGACTCTAACGCTCTAATATTAAAATATGCTTATTACATTAAAACATATTTATCTCATAATTTCATTTGTCTTTTTACAGAAATCTGTAGTGAATATATATATATATATATATATATATATATATATATATATAATACAAAGCAAATACAATGAAATTAACTACATTTTTCATGTTCTCGCTTACATGTTGAAAACATTGAATTTTAAACTATATTTCAACGAACATTTAATTTCGTTAATAAGGCGTTAGACCTAATGACATAGAGTTCGCCTTATATGTGTTTTCTAAAGCGACATATTACACTTATTGAGAACTACAAATTTAATAGTGCAGCAATGATCAAGGTGTCAAAGAAGAAAAACTGCACATAAGAAAGAAAAAAGGAAAGTATTCTTTATTTTTATTTGTACATGATGATGAACAACGCGTAGCAACTCCATTCAAGACTGTCTGTTAATACAGATATCGTAAAAGAGCAGCAATCTCACAACGTGGATCCGTGGATAAGACGACGAGCTACCAACGAGAAATTCAGAACGTTTCTGTGTTCGAACCCCACAGCAGCCACTGGGATTATTTATTGTTGGAAAATTAACACCGTAAATCATGATGAGAGCAACGGATAAAATGAAACTAACTGTGTGTATACCAGTAGACAGCATTCATGCTTTGTTTTGACCAACTAAACGAGTTTTTTATAGCCATATGTGGGCCGTCTTAGCTGTGCAGACGGGAGCAAACGCCTAGTGCCCGACTGTGACTGTCAGGAAATGGTCGGGGTTTGGCCGGGAAATGATCGGACCGACGCCGACCAAAATGAGCTCTTTTCTGGAAGGTTTTTGCTGCCTTTGAGGTTGTCGGACCGACGATCGTGAACCGAGTACGGCCCGACCCTGACCGGCGTCGGCCCAGCGGAGGACCGACCCTGTTTTCTCAATTGGGATACGATCTAATTGCCTATTGGGTTTTATATGGCGTGATCTTGTTTTCGGTGTTTTGATTGGTTGATTTTGTATAAGCATGGGTGACCATGCTGTTCTAAAGGTGATTCGCCAGTTGTGTGCATACTGAGGTACATGGTACACCATATTTTTTGTGTTCGATATTTGATTCAATTTTATATTTAAAAAATCGAAGCGAAGACAAATCGTAAGATTCCTGGTTTGGGTGATTCATTTTGATGCAGTAAATGCCTGTGAATGCCTGCACTGCTCGTAAAACAGAAGCATTGGGTACAAGTCCTAGAGTGTTGACGTTTGCAAATAAACAAGGTTCGCAGTCCTTCTGTTGTAAATGAAATTATGGATGATACCCAGTGTAACAAACTTTTATATGAAATATCGATTACAGTTCTTGATAATTTCTTAAGAAATTTAGAATTTTGTAATGGTATACATCCTAGTGAAGTTTATTCGTTCATGTCGAAGGCTGATGAGTTTTATTCCGCTGAACGTTTTTCGTTGTCGGCATATATTTTGTCGTTAGAAACGAAATGCAGATCCCCATTATCTGAGATAATGAAGGAAGGGGAAAAAGTTTGTAAAACGTGGGAAGACTTTAGATGGTATGTTTTCCAGAAGTTATTGTCATTTCATGCGATTCAACAACTTGATGTTTCGAAATGGCATGAGAAACAACATGCGAACGAGAGAAGTCAGTAACTTTGATTATGTCGCGGTGTTTTCGAATGGTTTGGACCTGACGGTCGGGAACGTTTTTTTACAAGTTTTCTAGCATCAGGGAAGAACTTTCAAACGTGTTGGAACTGTATTATTCTCATGAGTTGCATTGTATGCAATTTTCTGTGGATTTTCGGGGTGATGGTCGGCAACAGAACTCGAACTTGCGTGTAAACAAACGAGAAGTAAAATGCTGGTCCTGTGGTGAAGGAGGCCATTTTAAGAAGGAATGTTTACGTAAATCAAGTGCTTGGAATGCTAAACAATATTCAAAAGAAGAAAATTCCTATAAATTTCCTGGTTTGGGGAAAGGAATTGGGATTGAACTGGAAATGTCTGTGTTAAGATTTCGGCTCTGATTGACACTGAGGTAGAGTGTGATTTAATCAGTTCTCATTTCTTTGAAAGCTTGAATAAACGTAAATGTTTTCGTTATAAACGTGACATGTTTCATGGACAAAGTATTAGTAAAGAAAATATAACATTGAACACTTCCGCGAAATATTGCGTTGGGCAAGGTGATAAACATTTTTCGATAAGAGCATACATTATGGAGAATTTAGGATGTGACCTTTTCATAGGATTCGAAACATTCCAACAACTTATGTTCATTAATCCTATTTGGAAACAGTTAAGTTTTCTAAAGCTGATTTAGAAATACCGTAAGAAACTAGATAAACTTTGTGATGGAAATTTTTCTCGACAGAATTGTTTGCGTTTCGATTCTCGTTTTAGGTGAGAAGATGTGTCTAGGGTGCCCACTACGTTACCTAGGGTATCTGATTACGATCTTCTAGCCTTAGGGTCTGGTGATGGTGAGCGACCTCGATTGTCCGGGAGTTCGATTGTCCAACGACTTGGGTGATCCAGTGGATTCTGTCCAGGCAATGGAGTTGGTATTGTTGAGAACGACGGAGGGGATGAGATGAGGCAGTCTAGCCTCAGCAGTTGTACCTGTCCATCAAGGGGTGTTATTGATGGCGGCGGGAGTAATCCAGGTCCGTAGTTCCTGTGCTTGGTGTCATGGCGGTAGCAGTCATTCTTGTCCATGCAATGGAGGAGGCGGTGCCGAGACGATCCAGTCTAGTAATCTCTTCAATTGCGGTGGCGGGTCGAGCCAGGCTCGTGGTTCCAGTCGTTCCGTTCATATTGATAATGAGGGCGGCGATAGGTCGTTCCAGCCTCAGAAGTTCTCCGGTGGTGGTAATTCCTGGAGATCCTTAGGAGAAGATGGTGGTGAGAAAGGGAGTTCCAGTCTCATTGGTCCTGTTGTTGTGGTTATTCCTGTGCAGCTCCGAATGTTGGTGATAGCAGTAACGGAGTGGTACAGCATGGTTGGTATAGCGGAAATAGTCAAGAATTTTCTTCAGAATCTGATGGTGGAGGTGGTTTCAGAAAACAACTATAGGTTTCAGAAGTCCTTGGGTGAGAAATGTATTGTAGTAACATGAATCAGCTCCTTGGGGCCAGTGGGTATGGTCGAAGGTTAAAAGTGACTGAACCGGATCAGAAGACAGGAAAGTCTTGTTTACTTTTCAGTCACGTTCCGGAGAAGAGTTCTCATCCTGAATATGATGTAAATAAACGGCAGAAGTTTTACAAAACGAAACATACCAAAGTAAATGAATTAAAATATCCAGATTTTTTTTTCAAAAAAGACAAAATAAAGTAAACACAGTTTCTAATTGTTCTAAAATTGAAATTCAAAATAGAAAGCAGAATAAAAAGAAATGTAAGCGATCTTTGTTTTCAGGTAATCTTGAAATTCCTAAAAGATCTTATTCAGTTATTGAAGAGCGTACGTCTGGAAATAATAATAATTTTAGTGGTAGTTCAGAAGGGTTACATGCGTAGGACCAACACGGCGTTGAACCAACATGGCGTTTGACCAACAATAATATCCGGCGTACGACCAACATAGTAAAACACAAATCTTGATAATAATGAAATAATTATGTAATAATATTTTCTTTTAAAAAAATCTCTAGCGTGGATTGGCACCGAGTAGGGCCAACACGGCGTTTGACCAATAAGGCTTTGAACCAGTACGGCGTTGGACCAACACGGCGTTCAATCAACACGGCATTGGACCAACAATAAAACTGAAAACGCTCTAGATATATAGAACCTAAAAACATAATAAAAATATCATTTTAATTGTTTTTTACCACATGGCAAAATCCTGTGTTGGTCAAATGCCGTGTTGGTCCAACGACGGTACTACGAAGTGTAGTACCGGCGTTGGACCAACACGGCGTTCGATCAACACAGGATTTTGCCCTGGGGTGTTGGTCGTACGCCGGTTCTTGCTGCTTGAGAGGCCTTTGGTCGTACGAAGTGTTGGTCCAACGCCGCATCCTCGTTCAGAATCGTTTTTTCAGGTTCGTAATAAGGATTTGTCTCCACATAATGTTTTGTTGGCTCAATATGTGGATGATAATATGTTTAATCTTTGGGAGGGTTATTCAGATAATTCAAATAGTACCTTAAATTCTGGGGTTTCTGAGATTGTTGAAGAAGTAGACAAATCTTTTTTAGATCAGGATAAGAATTTAACTGGGTTTATAAATTCTTTTGTACACGAGTATGGGGATGTTATAACAAATAAAATTAAGTGTATAAGAGATTTTATGTACACTATTGAGTTAAAAGTTTCAACTGTGGTAAAAGAGAAACCGCACCCAATTCCTCAGAATCTCGAAAGTGAAACTCGTAAGCTGGTACAAGAATTGATCAATAATAATGTTACTAAAGTGTTTGTTTCTGAATATCGTTCTGCATGCTTTGTGATTTGGAATAAGGATAAAATCTTTAAGATTATTTACAAATTTCCGTGAGCTAAACAAGCGAATAAAAGGTTTGTCCTAATCTTGAAAGTTCTATTGCTGACATAAGTAAAACTCGGCTGATAACGCAATACGATTTACGCAAGGCAGCGTTTCTCAACCATTTTGATCCTGCGAACCTCTTTCACCATGCCTTCTAGCCGGCGACCCCCTTTCACCATGCTTTCTAGCCGGCGACCCACAATTATTTACTTTTGTGTAATATTTGCTTTTGATTTCAAAACATAACAGTTTATTTCCTGCATTTATAATAATTATTCTAATTATATCATCCAAACTATTCAGCAAACTACATTATCTTTTGTAATTATTAAAAACAAGCAAAACAAAATACTTTCTTTGAAATTTATTAGTTTTAACCTACAAAGGAGTAGTGAAATTATTTTTCACCTTCCCTTGCAACCCCCATGCGCACATCCGGCGACCTCCTTAGGAGCCGCGACCCCTATGTTGAGAAGCCCTGACATAAGGCATTCTTTCAATACTTGCTTAATCCTGCGAGTAGACCTTATACTCCTTTTTTATTGATGGTAAGTTGTATCAATATTACAGGATAGGGATGGGTTTATCTGTGGGGGTTCAGGCTCTAGTTCTGGCTATTGATGATGTCCTTGGAGACATGAAAGGTGAGGGAGTCTCTATTTACTGCGACAACTTTGTCCTCTGGTGTTCAACGGTTGAGGAACACAAGGTTTTCTGGAAAAAAAGTTTTAGATCGACTGAGACGGAGGGGGATTACAGTCTCTTCATCGAAGTTAAGGATGTTTCAACGAAAAATTCCGTTCTTGGGATTTTTAGTTTCAGAGGGTAAGATGACATTGTTGCCAGAACGTCTGGAAGCTATCAGAAATCTTACTATTACTAAAAATCAGCGGGTTCTTCGTAGATTATTGGGATTTCATGGATTCTTTTCTGGATTTGTAGAGAACTATGCTGAGTACATGTCTCCAATCATGGAATTAAGGAGTACAAAAATAATTTTTGCGGACTGATAGGCATATACATTGTCTGAATCATGTTAAGATGTTTGAGAAACAAGTTGTATTAAAGATCCCTGACCTCAGTAAACGATTCTATGTTTATTCAGAGTCCAGACTCCGATGTCTTGGAGGAATGATCGGGCAGAAAGACGATAATGGTAACATTTAGACCTTGTGCATTTTATAGCAGGAAACTTAAGAGTTGCGATTTTGAGCACAACATTTACTATTTAGAAATGTTTGTCCTCTACAACGTAATGCAAATGTTTCGCCATTTCCTGGTTAATGAGTTTACTACTTACGTCGACAATCAATCGTTGATGTTTTGTCTTCGTAATGAGAAGGATATGGGCAGGTATGGAAATTTGATCCAACCTCTCCTGGAGTGCAAATTTGAAATTATTCGCATTCCTTTTGGATAGAATTTAGTAAGTGACTACTTGACCAGAATGTATGATTACACGTTGTATGAAGATGTTGAATAGAATCCAGAAGAATACTTAGATATGATCTTTCTAAAAAATGTAGTTCCTTGTTCTTGCCCCTGGTGTATGAGGATATCCGGAAATATCTGTTGTTCTAGGTTCTTACATATTGTACCTTTGCGTAAGGTAAATTCTCGATTGATTTCTAGAGCACTTTATAGGCTTTTCTGTAAGTGGGGATTTATTGAGTGCTTGTCGACTGACAGAGCAGCGTATTTTACGTCAAATTCCTTCTACAACTTCCTATGTGGTTGCTGAATAAAGCACATCAAATGCAGTCCTTACTTTCCACCGACGAATCCAGTGGTGAAATATATTAGACTGATCAAAAATTCACTCAAATCTTATTTGAATGGAGTGCAGAAGGACTGATAAAATATATTGATGGGTTATAACATGAGATCAATGTTTCAGTCCATTGTGATCTGGCTGATATTAGATCTTTCAGGTTGTACGTTGGGAGTAATCCAATAGACCCATTGTTGACGCAATGGCAGATCACTGAAGAAGACTTGAATTCAAGTAATACTGATGTATGGGAGAAAACTTGGTCGACTCGTGAAAAGGTTTACAATCGCAAGCAAATTCCTGTTTATTTTGATGTTGGGGATCAGGTTCTTGTTAAGTCAGAAACACGCTGTTCATTGAAGGAGCAGGTTGAGTATCCGGGCGATGTCTAATGTGATTAAGTGCCTAGAGCCATATTATTACATTACATGGCCTTCTATCCAGCCCCGTGGTCTAGTGGTTGAGGCCGTGGACTTTGCATTAGGACTGGAGGGTCACATAAGTTCGAGTGCTAGGACTGTTCCTACTGAAGATTTGCAATGATACCTACACAAAGGTCCTGGCTACTATATTTCTTTCCCTGTCCGTGGAAGAGTGCTCGCTGAGATATTTTCATCGTTTATATATATGAGGTTTCTTTGGTCTATAAATGTTACTTAGATAAACAATTAATGAACTTTACTGGCATTTAAAGTCTGAAAGATGATATTTCTTTGGTCGGAGTAAATAAAGGAAAGTCATGGCGCAGGGCCTCTGCTGTATATGCTATCCCGGCATTCGCTTGGTATAACTGACGTGAAATATTGAAACACTATATCATATGCTTTCGATAGGAGCAAAAGTCGAATCTCTGTCTCCTGTATGTGCTAATCAAGCCCCAGACCTTCGCCAGTAGATCACGACAGGCGGGCTGAGGGGCTGTAGCTCAGTTGGTATATTCCCGCCGGGGTCTCTTGAACGGAGTGGTTTGGAAACCATTTTACGAAAAACTGTAGGTCCTGTCCTAAGAAGTTCACCAGATAACAATTCGATCAAGAAAGAAAATCACTCGTCAGTTGGTAGTACATTAACTTCACTTTTGGGAGGTCCTGGGTGCGATACCAGTTGCCGACCATCCTGACTGAGGTTGTTCCATGCTTTTCTCTCAATCAGACCAGGCAAATGTCAGGATGGTACTTTCAGATTTGGCACTGGCCGACTTCTTCATCGTTTCCCCTAATTATTCTGCCTTGAGTAATAGTTTTCTAAATGTCATAATATGGAAACGAATATTATATTCTATCGTGGTTGCTAAGCCGGAAGGAAAAGGCCGTTGGGAAGACCAAGACGTCGTCTGGATGTCAATATTAGAAAAGATCTTTGAGTTGTAAATCTTCATGCTAGAACTAGCTTTATATTGCCCAGCATAGAATCCAATGGCGGACGTTTGATACTTCAGCGATGAACTTGCGAGCTCCTTAAGGTTAATGTAAAGCAACGATCTCCAACAAGAGACGGCAGCAGTTTTTCAGTATATGTATAATATATTTTTATCGTTGTACTAAATTTCAATGCATTTCCTACATTTTCTAAGCTACTACAAATTCAAGCCTAGAGAGTTCTAACGTTCAGGGAAGGAAGTTCATAACCAATTCAAGAGTTTGATCAATGCCGATTTTTTAATTTTTGTTTTTCTTTATTGTTGAAATCGCTTGATTGTTGTTGTGAATATAAAAACCTATAACAATGAAGCTCTTTCAACAATGAACAGAAGAAGGAAATTAAAAATCGGAATTGATCGAACTCTTGAATTGGTTATGAACTTTCTTCCCTGAATGTTAGAACTCTCTAGGCTTGAATTTGTAGGACCAGTATTGAAATTTCGTGCAACGATAAAAATACATTAGACGTATATGGAGATATTGCTGCCATCTTTTGTTGGAGACTGTTGGTTTACATCAACCTTAAACCACTGAATTAGTTAACTGCCATATAGTCCAAGAAAAGTACGTTTTAGGGGAAAAAACTGCAATAAAATTATTTTCCCGCTATTTTATGCAATCTGTGTCTCCTGGCTAACATATCAAAAGTTTTCACCGTTTGGAGCATGAGAACCGGACGACATATTGAAAAATTGC
Source organism: Lepisma saccharinum (assembly GCA_022664845.1). Classification (NCBI taxonomy): domain Eukaryota; kingdom Metazoa; phylum Arthropoda; class Insecta; order Zygentoma; family Lepismatidae; genus Lepisma; species Lepisma saccharinum. Next base: position 33,796 of record JAGDQP010006417.1, on the reverse strand, counting down.
TCCCAGAAATAGTTTATTTTTGAATTTATCTCATATGAAAATTATACAAGAGTAAAACATGAAAGATTAGATTTGCATTTTGAATCACCAAAATATGTTATCATTTTTCATCTGGAAGGAACGGTTACAAAGTTATCACCGGTTTAATGTTCTAAATTTTAATTCTTATTAGAAAAACGTATTAAAAAGAGAGATTTTTTTAAACTACTGGATGAGGCAAAAGTCTGAAAACACTGGGAAGTCCAAAATGACTAGAGAGAATGAGACCAAATTCTGTATGTCAGTGATAAAGATATGCTTCATGTAGACTATCTTGAAATATACCATCTTGAATTTAAGGTGACAATTTTAAATATTCTCAACATGTGACAATATATGATTCATATCCTTATTTTCTTATTACCAACATTTCATCCCCCTTGTAAAAATTCCTTAATATTCACACCACTAGAGCCCATAAATTAAAATCGATACTTCAAATAGCAGGGAGTATACATCTATAGTTATACTTATTTATGATACCTTCTTAAAAGCGTAAAATCTTTGGACAGAGAACACAAAAAGCGTAAAAAATATTGGGATGAATGTTAGATACTCCCTGGACGAAAAATTACTCTTCTTGAGATTATGAGCTTAGATGGAATTTCATTTCCCTATCAAGTTCCTTTGATCTACACCGCTTCCCAAGCGATCGGAAAATATTTGCTACTAACAGCGCTAACAATAATATTATGAACATGTTAAGGAAAATAATGAAACATGTTGGTAGCAAATATTATTGACAAAAGTTACTAGCAAAATGTTATCATCATTTCTTGGTAAATTTCAACATGTTAGTAGAAAACTATTTTCAACAAGTGTTAATCGCAAATGTTATTAATACGTTAAAAATAATCTGTGAAAGTAGAAATATTGCTACACAACAGAAATGGCTGTGTTGATTCAACACTTCTCGTTGTCCCAAGGCGACCACCACAATTTCCAGTTGAATCAACTCTGATTTTTAGATTTCGCTGATTCAACACTGTGATAGAGCTAGTAGGACACACTGCATTGTGCTAAATCAGCATTGGACATACATCCATTGTGTTGATTCACCAAAATCAACACCGTTAGCAGCAAAAAGTGCTGGTGGGGCATGAACCGAAAAGTGTTGAATTAGCAAAGCCATTTTATTTATTTATTTATTTTATTTTATTTTATTTTATTTTATTTGTTATTATTATTATTTGCTGTCTAATAACACATAATTATTAGGAATGTTACCTTTAGGTAACTTCTCACACTTCTTGGGTTCAACATTAAAGGATTTGTAATAAGAAAGGTGTACAAAATATATGAAGTGAGTAATTAATGTTTACAGTAATTATAAAAATTAACAATAATTTTTAGTAGTATCAGTTTAAAATAAAATGCGTTATATTAGGTGCTGCCTTGTCCCAAGTCATATCTCTAGTCTGTTCAGCGAAATCTATTCTTTTCTAACAGCTTTACAATTCAGTTATCAGAAACTGTATTTATCTAAAAAAGAGCGTTCTTTGGTTTCGCCCCGCACCCTAAAACTACTTTCTCTCACAACACAATTTTATTTCGTATATAGATATGTTTTTTCTTCTTTGTAAAAGCAACGGTGGTAGATATTTATTACAAGCGAATTTTGTTTCTCAGTTCAATCGAATCCACCTTCCAACTATCGGAAATTGAGAAAGTAGCGAATTTCAATGTTGAAAAGCAATTTCTCGCTTGAATTCTTACATATGAGAAACAAATTCGTGCGTTAGAAAAACAATGTTATCTAGAAATGGAATTTTCAAGAAAATTGTATATAGAAGCAGTAAGGTATATGTATAATATATCAAAACACACTAAAATTCTTTTTCATAGAGAGTATTCTATACTTCTGATGTAAAAGAAACATGTAGTGATTACATGTATTTTTGTATTAGTATTGCTAGTCTAACTTGAATGATCCATGTGTATGGCAACATTATCTTCCCTTAAAACAAAATGGAACTCTAAAAAAATTAAATATTAAACAAAAGCAAGAATACTCACTAATAAAGACGAAGGGTAGCACTTTTATTAATAGAGAAACTAATATACACGGTTGAAAGATTTGTTTATTAGCTGAGCAACTCCTATGGACTAAATTAACCGCGATTCTCATTTTATTCAAGTTTCTTAGAAAGCACAGCCTTCCAAATAATGCTGACAGGAAATAACATACATGAAATTAAAATAAAAAATTCATAGACGAAGGAAAAATAAGGGGAAATATAAAACAAAGATACTGACAAGTAAACATATCAATGCTTCAAACTGCTTTTTGACCAAACTTGGTGGAGGAGTAGGGTACATCATGAAACCACCAGAAAACATGATTGAAAGTGCTTTTGTCCATAAAGACGGACGCAGTGAACAAAAGTTTCATTCATAAGAATGAGTACTTAAAGAGAATGAGTACTTATAAGTGTTGTAAGTCGGAAAATACACGTTTATTCATAAAAAGCTTGAAATAATGGAGAACAAATACACATGAATAGATACCAGGTGAATGCACTATCTTTTAGAGGGTACGTTTGTCATGGCCGCCACGGTCATCTTGAATGTTGCTCGATTTTTAAAATGGGAATGTGGTCATGTAACATATCAATCTGGGCTCGAGTTTTACCACAAATACACGGGTGAAGTCAGTTTCACCAAAAATATATTTTTGAGAGAGATAATGAGATGCGATATTAGTATGAACTTTCTTCCCTGAAAGTTTGAACTCTCTAGGCTTGCATTGGTAGGAGCAGAAATGAAATTTCGTGTAACAGTGAAAATACATTAGACATATAGGGAGGTAGTGCTTCCATCTGATGTTGGAGATCGTTGCTTTAGATTATCCTTAAGTAGGAGTTTCTATGGAAATTTCTATGTATAAAAAGATTTTATTTCCTGAAATCTTTAGTAACCTTAATAAATATTGTATAACTACCAACCTAGGTTTGTTTTCAGTCTTCAGGACCAAACTTAAGTTATAAACTTGACCTAATCTTTGCTTAAAAGAAAGACTTTCTTTTCCGGTTTTCCTGCAGCAAGTAGGGGCTGAGACGTTTCCACACATCTCACACGCAGCCACCATGCATCATTTAAAAAGAAAACCTTTTCACTCTTCAACTGACAAAATGCAATGGTAATTTCACACATAAGGACTGCACAATGATTGAATTTTAAATAAATATATTTCTGTCCACATTATTTTTTGCAAAATGTCATCGTTCTGTGAACAAAAAGCGAAAAAAATAGGAGGAAGAAATGTAGGAATTGTATAATATTTTTATGAAGGATAATTTTGTACACTTGCTATGTACTTCTTTCTTCACGATCACTTTTTACTTACCACTTGTGCTTATTTAGTTCAGAATATATCCCAATAACAGTTTTACTCACTTGTGCAGCATATTTAGTGAGAAATAGAGCGTACCTCTGAGTCCCCAGTAGATCAACTGTTTCATATTACTAAATATGTGCAGCGGTACTTTTCGGATTAATATCATTCGGTAAAACAAACTAAAATTGTAGAAACTACCTGGCATAACATTTTAATTTTATTCCGCATCAACATAAATAGTTTGTCAGATGAATCCTCCCTTAAAATAGTATAATTATATTTCTTCAAGATAACAAAGCCACTGAGGTTTTGATACTCAAACAACTCTATCTTCACCATTACAAGAGTATCTATTAAAAAAATTCAAATACTATTCAAATACCCATAAATGCAATAACTAAATGTATGGACGAGTAAACTTACGTCTAAATGTCCGACTAACGTCCATGAAATCTGGTATTCTCTTATTCATAGCCTACTCAAGGTAAATTACATCAAATGAAGGGTGCTCATAATTCTTGTTTAAAATGTGGTAAATCTGGCACAATGAATACTTTATCATTCAACGTAAATGCAACTTCCGGCAAATTGTAAGTATCCACCTAGATTCCCGAAGTCAATCGTAAGGATTTTAAATGCAACCAAATTTGGGTTCCATAAGAATAAGGGTAAAGTGAAAGTTGCATTGTGTAAGTGGGTTTATGAGAAATAGGAGACACACACACACAGAGAATGAGAGAGAGAGAGAGAGAGAGAGAGAGAGAGAGAGAGCACAATGATGTCTTCATCAATGCTTCGTCATAAGAAATAAAATCGTGCTACTGATTTTAAATTTGATCAGTGGAAACGATTTGTAACAAAATATTGGGAGAAGGCATGATTTATCAATTTAAATCTATTGCTTTAAAACATAAGGATCCATAATTTACACGGTGAATGAAAATTACAATGAAATTTGCTTAAAAAAATCATCATATTCAGAATTATATATAAAAAAAAAATATTATTCATAATATTACTATAATACTTGCTAGAATAAATATACAGTCTAGACTGTAATTTCAATTATACATTGAAGCATTTGATTTGTCCAACAATAACGAATGTGATTCTGATTAGTAATAAGGTATGTTTTGAATGATTGCCAAATCCACATTATTGCTTACGCTTTGGTTAAGCGCCTTCATTGTTAAAGGGTGAGTTTTGTTTGGACACACTCTAATAAAATTTTACGTTTGTAACTATACCTCTTTGACAGTACAAAGTTGACCATTGCGATGTGCCTCACAGTGTTTCATCTTGATTTTTAATTTTTTAAATTGCTTTTAGGCATTTAAAGCTCAGGCCGGGATAGAGGAGTGGAAAGGATGCGGGAAGGTATCGTCCAACGCCTAAGTTGAAGGGACCATCCCGGCATTTGCCTATTGTGCTCAGGATGGTCGCCCACTCGCATTGAATCTACGACCACCTGAATGCTAAGTCAACGCTCTACCACTGTGCTACGGCCACTCGGGGTGTGTTATCTTGAGTCACACTATTGGATGTCAACGAAAGAAAAACGAATTTGTAGGATTTAGCCACTTATGTAATATTCCGCCTTAAATATACTCGTGTGGGTACTGTATTTTCAGTTTCACAGAAAGCAGTAGCCAGCTTAGACGCTAGGGGGAGGGAAGTTCACGATTTACAGATATTGCGTTAATGATGATGTGTTACAAAAGTTGTTCCATCATACTTAAAAAATTTTGTAAAACGTAATTATTAGGTATAATGTGGAGAGAAGTGCTGAATTTTCTACCTATTCCCGGCTCCGAAATTTTTGTAACGTATGAGAATGTATCTTGATATTATGAACCTCTTGCTTAACAGAACGTTCTTTTGTCTATCCTTTCAACTATGGTATGCATCAGTAGCGTGTGCATACGAAGTTCTTTTAATTGGGTACGAGGCTATCTTGCTAGTGACTATAACCTCTGTACTTCTAAAAAAAAAAATGTTGGATGAAATTAGATACACTTCTACTAATACAGTAATATAGAAACTAACTTACGCACACGCTACTGTTAATTAACAGAAATTATCTTTATTTCTGTGGTTAAATATTAGTTATTTTAGTTTATTTTGGCATAATGTTCGTATTTGTGAATGTTTTTAACATGATTATAAAAATAAGTATTATTGGTTAATGGTATGATGTTATTGGATCAAAACCACATTATTAGTTGGATCGATCAGATTAGGTGCATATGTAACCAGTATATAACGGTATGGGAAAACGTATATTTATGACAATATTTCCTAGATTTTGTTTGAAAGGTGAAGGAAAGTTCAAGCTATTCGATGTAACTGTGGAACTAAGCACAATTTAACACTAAAACAATTTATAATTAGTTCGTAAAATATAGAACTACAATCAATTCTCTTATTGAAACCATAGATAAGCATGATTATGGCCTTCAATGTCTTTAAATAATGTGAAAGAATTAAATACTCATCAAAGGTCGGGAATAACATGTAACGATACGTGTAAACATGGACTTAATAATTGATATGCAGGTACGGTATCAGAATTCGCAACACTAATGCTTTAGTTTTAGTGTTTATAAAATAGATGTAGATAATAACATAATCAATGTGGATAACCAATTTTCAAACGACAGAAGTTGCAGAAAGGAAGGTGGCAACATTGTAGAATATGAAAATGTCCTGCTTATAACAGTGGCGGTGGGTGCTATCGTTTGCCCGTTGCGCAACACCCTTTTTCTTAAAATTATTTAATTTTTAATTCAAGCACTCTAAAATATAAAATATG